>VMDR010022373.1:0-16245 GCA_007922815.1 Macrotus californicus
CCTGCATAGAGAGTGAGGAAAGCCATGTGGTTAGATGAGACCACTGATGGAAAGGCAGGGGCATGGAGCTCCTTAAGATGCCATCCTGGAAGTGGAACATTCTTGTGCTTTGGAGTCTTCTCTCAATCCTTTAATCATAGCATCACGCATTTCAAAAATCCCCTTTTGGGCCCATTTTGACAAGATCATGTGAACATTTTTGGATATTTTGTATAGGTTCACACAAAACTGGAAGGCAGCTTTCAGTGGGTGAGTGAAGTTCTGTCACTATGAGGATATGAAGAGGCCAGAGGTAGGGGACATCATACCACAGTCTAGACTTAGGTTTCTGCCTCTTTGCTAATGCCCAAAACTGCTCATTAACTCCAAAACCTGGGCAAGAAGCCCTGATCAGTATGGCTTAGTTGGTTGGATGTCACCCTGCAAAGCGAAGGGTCGCCGGTTCAATTCCCAGTCAGGGCACGTGCCTGGGTTGAGGGTTTGGTGCCTGGTCAGGGCACATATCAATCAATGTTTCTCTCCCTCTCTTTCTCCCTCCCTTCACCTCTTTCTAAAAATAAATCCATTAAAACAACAACAACAACAAAAAACAACCCTGGGCAACAATTATTTTAGAGTTCTATTGTTAAAAAAGTCTAATTAAATGTTTATTATGCAAGTGCTGATTATGCTCAATTTTCAACTGGCTTATCATTGTTTTTAATCCTCACCTGAGGGTATGTTTTACTGATTTTTTTTTAGAGAGAGAAGGGTGGAGGGGAGAGGGAGAGGGGGAGGGAGAGGGAGGGAGAGAGGGAAGAGGGAGAGAAGAGAAACATCAATCAGTTGCCTCCCGTATGCACCCTGACAGGAACTGAACCCACAACCTTTTGGCGTACAGGGTGACGCCTTAATTAACTGAGCCTCCTGGCCAGGGCTTCAACTAGTTTAAAGTCCTTATAAAAACAAAGCTTTTTTCAAGTCCTGGTTACAGTCCATAGAGATAATGCCTTTGTCAATCCCCGTAACACCCTCTGCCACACATAATTCCCCCACCTCTGCCCCTCAGTCCCCATTATCAGGCCATCTTTGGAGGGACTTATAGGGCAAGAGTGGCTACACAAACATTTAAATAATGAGCTAAGAGACACATGAAGAGACAAGAAGTTGTGCTGAAATCTTCGCTCCTAAGGTAACAGTGCCAACTGCTTCAAGTAAGTGTGAACTGTTCTGTAAATGGCCCCCAGATCAAGACAACAGGCATAGAAATGCCATTGGCTTTAGACCTCTCTGTGGCAAAGGCCATGCAGGGGTCTTCCACAGCCTAAAAGCATGGCCACAGCTTCCACAGCCAAAACTTGCCCTGGCTGCCCTGACTGGTGTGGCTCCAGTGCTAGCCTGTGGACAGAAGGGTTGCTGGTTTGGTTCCCAGTCCGATTTCTGGTGGGGGCACATGCCTGGGTGGCGGGCCAGGTACCAGTTGGGGGTGTGCGAGAGGCAACTGATTAAAGTTTCTCTTGCATATCAGTGTTTCTCTCCCTCCTTTCCCCTCTCTGAAAATAAGTAAAATAAAAGAAAATTGTTAATAAAACAGACTTGCACTGGAGGCTACAAAGTGGAAGTTGCCAGCCCCAGCGAGGCTAAAGGTTTGTTTGGTTCCTTCCACAAATTTTTTTTTAAGTCTGAATTTTAAGTTAGAATAGTTTACATAAAACAGCTGGATTTCCTGCTTCTCTTGGGAGGAAAAAAATTTAGCAAATTGGGCAATACTCAGACTGTATTCAATATGGTAAAATGGGCTCAGAAGGAGCAGCAGTCTGCCTTTCCAGTCTGCCACACCCCCAGAACTCCCTACGGTTCCCAACACCGAAGCCAAGTCTGGTACCACCTGCCACCCACTCTGTTTTCTTTATAGTGGGAGTAGGAGTAAACTGGGCAAGCGAAGAAATGCTGAAGGGCTACATGGTTAAGTAAAAATGGGAGAAAGAATACTTCTTTTGGAAGTAAAGAAGATCATATACATCTAAATACTCTCCCCCAAAAAATCATCCCTTAAAAAAGGAAGACTTATTTTTAAGGACTCACAAAATCTCATCTATTAAAGTACTCTCCAAGTCCCTTTATTTTGAATAAAGATCTGTTCGGGGAAGAAATCTCTCAGCCCAAAATGATCTTGATTACTTTAAGTTCTGGATATTTAATAGAGGTTTTGGAAAAAGGAGGCAAAGTAATTTAACATTGATTTGGTAATTACTGCTGGTGGTATGACTCCACAGTAACAATGGTTAGTTACCTCAAACTTAAAAAAAATAATTACTTTAAGAAGCAATTTAGGCCCTCGCATGGTGTCTCAGGTGGTTGGAGCATCGACTCGTACACTGAAAGGTTTGTGAGTACATAATCAGGTTGGGGGCTTGATCCCCGGTTGGCGTATATTTAAGAGGTTACTGATCAATGTTTCTCTTTCATATTGATGATTCTCTCTCTCCCCCCACTTCCTCTCTCTCTGAAATCAATAAACATATCCTCGGGTGAGGATTAAAAAAAGAAAAAAAAGAAGCAATTTAATAAATGGTTACATGGTGATCATATAAGGCCAACAGATGCTTGTGGCTTCTAATAAAATTTCCAAAAACAGTACACGACATTGATTCGCAAGTGCAGGATCATACACTTAGAAGGAAGCGAAGATGGTGCACTCTGGAAAACTGGTAGATGACACAGAAACAAAGATGATGAAAAGATTGTCAGAAACCCATAAGGAACAATCTGAATAAAAATGTTTCAGAAAAAAATGAAAAGAACAGGACTTTCCAAGTAAATACATTTTGTATGATTTTAAATATATACCCAACCAAAAACAGTAAGTAATTACAGGCAAACGATTTGCTCTATATTCTTAAAACTTTTATATGCAAATTGGCCCCAAAATGTTTTTGAGGCCCTTTTTGTTAGTGTTATTTTACTTTTTGGCACTTATTCTATTCCTGTGAATTAATAAGCAAACAAAATATGTCAGTGTCAGGAGGCCACATGGGTGTCCTGTCTCTCTGCATTTATACGTGCCTTTATGCCTGGCCCATAGAGGCATCTAAGCCAGTGACCCTTGGATGCAGCCCCCCAGACAGCAACCCCTCTACTCACCTTCTCTCATCTTTTGATCTAACTCATCCAGTGTTGGTTCAATCAACTCCCAGCCATCTGGGGGAGCTTTCCGGCTTCTTTTGACTTTAGGCATTTTCCCCCACAAGATAAGTTGCAAAGATCTGGGAGGAAAAATTAAGTAAATTAGTTCTGAACCTCAGATACCAAAGGCCTTCACCAGCCTCCACTGTGGGGCACATTCACTTCTCTAACTGTTACTGCATCTGTAAAATGAGGTTATAGAACCTACGTTAAAGGGTCATTGTGAAGACATAACTATAATTGTATGTAACATGCTGGGCTTTTAATGGGAGCTTAATAGGTTTTTGCTGTTGTCATTTATCACTGACACCAACTATTCACCTGGCCCTGTACTGCATATTGGGAACACAGAACAAAGAATAAGATACAACCTCTGTCCCTGAGAAGAGGACAATCTAGGAAGGAGATAGAAAGCAAAAAGGCAATTACAATATAATGTGAGAACTATGACTGGGAGATGTTGAGGGGATGAGCGTTTAAAAAGGGAAAAAGACCATGTAAAACCAAAGTACCTTAGGGTTGTTTCCCAAGATTGTAACTGAAAGATCTCTGGTCTCTTTAGTTACAGGCTCAGGTTCTTGTCCAGCTCTACCAAATTCTCTATGACTGTGGGAAGTCACATTCTCTCTCTGGTCCTTAGTCTCAGCTGTAAAGTGAGGGTGGTGATTAGCTGGATTGCCAAGGTCTCTTTTTAATCCTCATCCAAGGATATGCTTTCATTGATTTGAGAGAGGGCAGGAGAGAGAGAAACATCGAAAAGAGAGAGACATATCGATTGCTTTTCATACATGCCCCAATAGAGGATCGAACCCAAAACCTAGGTATATGTGCCAAAACCGGGAATTAAACCTGCAATCTTTTTGGTGCACAGGACAATGTTCCAATCAACTGAACCACCTGATCAGGGTGCCAAGGTCTCTTTTTAAACTCAACAAACATACAACCTAGAGGCAAGTCATGTAAAGCCCATATAATAGTTCAGCCCACATGGAGACAACTGTACTTAAACAAGAAAAATTAAATTAAATAAACAAAAAAAATAGTCCAGCCCAAATGTAAATAGCAAAGAATTTTTTTCAAACCTCATAGCATTTCTTAGTCGGCAGAGAACTCAGGTTATCTCTCACCGTTAATTATAGCAGACTCCTCTCCCCCAAATTCATTCAGTCCCTCCCTTCTGTAGGACGCAAGGCAGTTTACAAAGTACCCCCCAACCTTCACAGCCTCCTTTCATGAATTCTCTGTAACAACCATACAGATGAGGAATTAAACTCCAGAAGATAAAGTCAAAGTCCCACAGCTCGGAACTGGCAGCGCCTGACTCAGACTGGGGGCTCCTGACTCCCAAATCAGTGGTCTTTGCACTTGTCTCCTCTATGTTAAAGCTAGAGATGGATGGAATCTGGTTCCTGCCCCAGCGCGCAAGGACACGAGAATTCTGCTATCGCCCAGAGAAATTCGAGGGCCCTGGCCCAGCCTTGTAGTCAAGAGAAGACCTCCCAGGAGAGGTACAGGTAGGAGGTAAACTAGATCAAGAGGTGTCGGGAGATATAAGAGAGGCAGAAGCGCTCGAGAGAGACGGCGAGTGGGAAGGATTTCGGAGAAAAAGAGGGAAGACATTACATCCAAGAACTGGCATAAAGGCTTACAGAAAGGACGGCATCTGAACCAGGCTTACAACAACAAGCAGCTTTTTTTTTTGGCAGAAAACGTACTCGGCAGAAAAAAGAGCGTGTATGGGGGCGAGGAGAGGTAGAAACGAGAAGCCCCAAATGTCCCATTCCCTCTGCAGAACGAGCGACGCGCCGCCTCCTCTCCGGATCTCACTCCGACCTCTCGTTCCAGAGGCCTGACCCCGTCCCAGTGCAGCTCCTCAGATCGCTCTATGGGCCAGTGCATATCTCCGATATCTGGCCCCAGCCATTACCAAGGTAATCGAGAACAGATCAAAAACACCCACCGGAACCTTTTACGCCGTCGGCCGCCGCTTCTTTCTCTACTGCTTCCGCTTCCCAGGTGATCACTTCAGGGTGAGGTCCTTACGGAGCCCCGCCCCACCATGCGCAAATATTGCGTCACCTTAGTTGTCCGCAGCTGTGCCTGAATAGAATATCAGAATCATTGTTGACTTTTTATCCTCACTTTCCCGGAGTTGACCAGCCGACAGACGCGTCTCCCCAGGCGGGGAGACTGGGGGTGCTGTTGCCCGGCAGCACGCGTGCGAGCCTGGAATCAGGCGGCGCGCGGGACAACCCAACTTCGTGCCCCGGCCTCCCCGTGTTTCCCAGTCCCGGCGGCGGCGGCGGCAGCGGCGGCGGCGGCGGCGGTGGCGCGCTGTGGGGACTGGGCTGGACGGAAGACGTCCATCCCCAGGTATTTCCGGTTCCGGTGTCAGTGCAAGGCGCCGCCGCCGCAGCCGCCGGAGCCGCGATGCCTAAAGGAGGTGAGGGGCGGGCGCGCGTGGCCGGCGGGCCTCGAGGGGCCGCCGGAGTCTGGCTCCTGCTGGCTACGGAGCCCGCGACCGTCTCGGAGAGCGGCACAGAGGGAGGATGTCGGTGCCGGCTGTGGGCCAAGATCGGGCCTCGACGCCTAATTGTCTCGATGGGGAGAGGACCATAGTGGCCTCGAGCCACTCCCTCGGGGGTCTGAGGGAACTCAGAGGCTCCGGGTTTTCGCCGGCCCACAAGGCCAGATGTAGGGCGCGCTTCTCCTGGAATGGGGGAGTTTGGAGTTTTCTTTATAGTAGACTCGCCGTGGACTGAGTCACCGCGTCCCGCGCCTGTGCAGGGCCCACCTTCCTCGCGTGTAAGACGTGGGCCTTCTCGGGCTCTGGACGAGGCAGGCCTGCCGGATGAGACATAAGTTGATGCTCGTGAGCGTTGGAGACTCAGCTTTGACTGCCGTATTCAGCATCGGCTTGACGTGTGCCTTTGAGCCAGTCGCTTAATCTCCGTGTCTCGGCTTTCTCGTTTGCAAATGGGGGCTGATGATTATACTTACCTCACAGTACTTATCTGATGCTATGCTTTAAACTAGGTAATCCACGTGGATCGCGCAGTACAGTGAGGGGCAACCAGGTGCTTAGCAAGCGTTAGCTATTGTTACTTGTAACACATTTTCAGTTCCTTGGCCGAGAAGGTAAAGAATCTATGGTTTCCCAGTACATTGTCGACCTTCCTCCATCCTCTTTCTCATAAGTCAATAGTTGTCGATTTGAAGTCCATCCTGTGGCTTTGACAAGTTAATTTAACTTCTTCCAGCTTGTTTTCCTCGTCTGGAACACCTGGTTGGAGAGTTGGAGTCGGGTCATGAAATGATAGCACCTGAGGTGCCTGGCTCGCTCCTGGCGCAGAACATATGTTCAGTTAATGTTGGTAGATCATGTGTCATGTTAGTTGAAGTGTATCCACCCACAGGACAATCTACTTGGAGCTTTTTCAAACCTAAATGACTTCCTGACTCTACTTCCAGAGACAGTAGACTTGACAGAGCTGTATCCATTTCAGCCTAGCTATTTACTGGTTTATTCTGTGGTAGGAAGAGCCATGTGTCTATGTTCCTTAGCCTTCTGCGCAGAGAGGATGCTAAGTGAGCCCTTCTGACTCCAGAATTCTGGCTGTAGGAGATACTTTGAACCACAGTTGGAGGTTAGTTAGAAAGTCCTGAAAGTGAATTCTGGGTTAAATGACATGGCCTTTTGGCCTGTGAAAAGCTCTGTATGTAAACAAGATTTATATTTCTTGCTTGTGTTAATTTGCTAAAAGTAAAACAAAACTTGAAGATGTTAAGGTATCACATTCCCCATGAACAAAAGACCAAATTTATTTCCATTATATAACTGTGAAACATTTTTAAAGGCATTAAGGGCTTCTGATAAAATTTATTATAGACCAAACTGAGGTCAGCATCCCATAGTCAAGTGTGCGGGATGGGAGCCTGTAGTAGCCAATTTTGAGTTGTTACTATTGCCCGGAATATTAAGGGGGCAGGAAAGGGTGTTGGGTTCTTACAATGGCAAGCTTGATCTCTCACAATAGGACATTCATGAGCGTATACTGAGACACTCCTGGGAACCCAGGTAGTCATTAATAGTGGGTGGTGTACATTGTAGCAGTCCAATTATGGCTCTGCTGCTGCTGTCTAGGAAATCAGGGGAGGCCAGTATCTTTGTTGCTGTCTTTGGAGTTCAGAGCAGCTCTGGTTGTCTAATAGAGATCCTCTGCTACCAATGAGCGCCTTACTGGAAGTCAGGTGGACCATAGCTTTCAGGAAAGGTGGGGATGGATCAAGACCACAGCCATCCCAGTGTCCTCTGGGACCAGCAGAAGGGGTCCCAGCCACCTTGCTATAAAACTGACTGATGGCTTTAGCAGGGGTCAGTCTATAAGACTGATACTCCCAGATGAACTTTAATTGCTAGTCATATTTTTAACTCTTACTCTTAGGTGGTAGTCAGGTTTATTTTCAACTTTGTTTCTTATTCCAAGCACAAGAAAGTTTTCCCCAATAGGTTTTAAGTTTTCTCTTTCTATCATACCACTTAAGTGAACATGAAGTATTGGGTTGGGCAAAAAGTTTAATTTTTTCTGTACAATGGCTCTAAGTAGTGCTTAGTTGTTTTTAACTTCATTCAAAACAATTTTGTTAGATTGTATTGTGACAGCTGTCATAGCAGCGTGCATTATTCAAAACATCAAAACTGGTGCATTTTGTGCAGTCACTTGAGTATTGAAGATGGAAGAAGATACACAGCATTTTCAGCATATTAGGTGAAAACACAACTGAAATGCAAAAAAATTTGTGCAGTGCATGGAGAAGGTGCTGTGACTGATTAAATGTGTCAAAAGTGGTTTGAGAAGTTTCCTGGTACTATGGACATTTTGGCCAAATAATTCTCTGCTGTGGGGCTGTTTTATGCATGGGAAGATGTTTAGCAGCAGACCTGGCCTCTGCCCACTAGAAGCCAATAGTGGGAGATAGCTGGCATACTCAAAGTATCCAAATCAATGAAGTTATTGGTGATAATGAAAAATGTGTCTTTTATGGAAAAAACTAAATGGACTTTTTGGCCAACCTAATATTTTGCATTCTCTGATATGTAATCACCTATGTGGCTTTGTTTCCCTCCCCTGTCCCAAATACAGTATAGAGAGAAAAGTGACAATCACAACAAACATTTTTATAGCATTTATCTCATACCAGGCCCTGTCCTAACAGCTTTAAGTATGTTAAATCCATCTTCATGACAATGCTGGGAGGTAGGGACACATGAAAAAGCTGAGACTCAGAGGTTAAGTAACCGCCCAAATTCACAAAGCTAGTAAGTGGTAGAGCTAGTGGGATTTGAATCCCAGGGTCAGACTGCAACATTTGTGTTCCTCACTGCTCTGTTTTGATTTTAAGTCTGCTTGTCTATAAAACAAGACCAGCTGTGACTGTCCTGCACTGTAAGTTTGTTCTGTGGATCAAATGAGCCCATGGCTCTAACAGAACATTTCAGGTAAAAAATGTAGTGACAGCAGGATGTGTTCCATGTTCTCATGATTACATCTGAATCTGCTGTTTGGAGTCTAAGGGACCAGGGGATTTAGCCAGTCACTACATGCAATATTCCCTCCCCCATATCCTCCCCTCAGGTCTTGTTTGTGGGAGCCTACATCCAGCACATAGTCTGGTGCTGCATTTAGATGGACATGTTGCATCTTTTGTCCCTTTGAACATGTGAGGGTGGGGGAGTATAGGTTTGGGTGGTGGTCGGTGAGGGGAGGGGTAAGTGAGGTCTGCGACCTCTGATGAGAGTGCCTCCAGCAGGACATAGCCCTCTGGGGCTCAGCAATCAAGGAAGGTACTTCCTGCCCGTGTTCCTAAACTGCCAATCCTCCTGCAGGTAGAAAGGGAGGCCACAAAGGCCGGGCACGGCAGTACACGAGCCCCGAGGAGATCGATGCACAGCTCCAGGCTGAAAAGCAGAAGGCCCGGGTGAGTAGGTGCCTGTCTAGGCCATTCCAGTGCCCCAGGGTGGCGCTCTGCGAAGCCAGGGGAACCAGGCAAGGATCACCCATTCTCAGGAAGAAACCTACACTTGGAGTTTGGGGGAGCAGCAAGGAATAGGCAGGAGTCTCAAAACAACCAATGCCAGCCATCCTCTGATTGAATCAATTAGAGCTTTTTGTTGTTGTTGTTCACTTAGAAATGGTTGCCTTAGTGTGTCTGTTCTTGTTCCTCTGTTCCCACTTTCCAGGGGCTCTTCCACTGCCAGGCTCTGCTCATCCCCAGGTTGAGCTCCCAGTACTACCCCTATCTGCTCCAACCATGCAGGACTGCTTGCCAAACCCAGCATAACATGATGTCCTGCCTTTCCCACACCCTACCAGACAAAGTAACATTTGTTCCCCCAGATGTTGCTCAATGTCCCCTCTTCTGTGACTTTGACTGGTGGTTCCCACCCTTCCCCTGCTAAGTGCAGGCTTACTAGTTGCCTCTACTCTGTTTCCACAGTGCTTTTTCCAGCCCACTGTTAGGAAACAAAATATGTTTCTGTCATTATTGGTGTTCATGTTTCCTACCACACCATCAGATCTGCATAAGGGCCGAAGGCACACAGTCAGGCTGGGGTAGAGGGGCTGGGGTAGAGGGAAGGAGGGCCTACCTGGTGGCAGTGGCAGCTGAGCGGGATCTTGGAGAATGTTTGGGCCAGTGCTTAAGGGGCAAGGATGTATAGTTTTTGTAAGAGATCTCTTTGGTGGGGAAGCCAGAAAGGTAGAGGGAAGTGGTGTGTGTGCTGGAGCATTGTCTTAGAAAGTCGGTGTAGCAGGTCATCTGCACAGGCAGGTTGAAGTGACTGGCCTGCCATTGACTGTGGGAATGGAAAGTGAGGGGGGACTTGCCCAAGAAAGTGAGTCCAGTTTGGCAGTTGTACCTGGCAGCTGGGGAGGCAGGAGGGGAACTGCACAGGACTATGGTTTCTAGCCCCACAGCTGAATCCTCCTGATCCTGGGAGATGTACCTACCCTGAGAAGGGGAACAGGGCCTTTATGGCTGTGTGAGGGGCTTGCTGGACTGTAGGGATGGCTTCTAGGCTGTAGAGTCAAGTGGATAGGCTGCCTCTGACCCAGGTCCCCCATGGGGGGCCAGGGTCTTGGAGTAGGATGCTTGTCTTCCTTGGTCTCAGTCTTCTCAAGATCCATAATCTGGAAGTGGTTGGGGCATGGGTCACAGTCTTGGGGGTTTGTTTTGCATTTTTAATTCTACAGGTTGTCCATTTCTGAAACAGGAAGAAGAGGAACAAGGAGAAGAAAGTGGAGATGGGGCTGCAGGTGACCCCAAAAAGGAGAAGAAATCACTAGATTCAGAGGAGAGTGAGGATGAAGAAGATGATTACCAGGTATTGAGTTTGGTGAGGGCCTGGGACCTGGACCTACTCATTAAATATTTATCAAGTGCCTGTTGATTTCCAGTGCCAATTTTAGATGCAGACAGAGTCCTTGCTCTTAAGGGTTTATATTCTGGTGGCAGATAGAGTCATATGCTGTGTAACGATGCTTTCATTAATGGTGGACCACATTGTTGGTCCCATAAGATTATAAAGGAGCTGACAATTTCCTACCACCTAGTGACATCATAGCCATTATAATGTTGTGTAACGCATTCCTCGTGTGTTTGTGGTGATGCTGGTGTAAAGAAATCTACTGTACTGTCAGTTATATAAAAGTATATATAGTTCATACAGCCCTGGCTGGTGTGGTTCAGTGGACTGAGCATCGGCCTGTGAACCAAAGGGTCGCCAGTTTGATTCCCAGTCAGGACACATGCCTGGGTTGCAGGCCAGGTCCCCAACAAGGGGCGCATGAGAGGCAACTGCAGATTGATGTTTCTCTCCTTCTCTTTCCCCCTTCTTTCCCCTCTTAAATAAATAAATACGATCTTTTTAAAAAGTATATATAGCATATACAATTGCAGTAGAGGGCTATACTATCTAGGTTTGTGTAAGTATACTCTGTAATGTTCAAACAACGATGAAATCACCTAATGATGCATTTCTAAGACATTTCTCACATTCTGAGAAATGCATCATGATTGTATAGACAATAAGAAAGTAAACGAACAGTCTAATTTTAAGTAGTGGACTGTGATTGAGGGTACTTGAGTAGTGTGTGGTGAGGAGGTGACTTAAACAGATCTCACAAACAAAGTGGAGCCAGCCATGCATAGTAGTCAAGGCAGCTGGATTAACAGTGCGAGGGCCCTGGGGTGGGAGCACCACGAGCATGAGTCAGGAATGGACAGGTTGGTGGGACTGTGATGTGCTGAGCAAGGAGCAGAGTGGCCTGGGATGGAGGAGGAGAGGTTGGCAAAGGTGGTGGCTGCGTGGCTGTTGAAGGGGCTTGGGTTTCACTGAAGGTGAGCAGTGGGCAGCTGGTGGAGGTCTTGAAGTTAGAAAGAGATGGCTAGATTTGCTCTTAAAAGATTGTTTTGGCTTCTTTGCAAAGAGTGAATTGTAGGGCGTTGAGGGTAGAAGGCGGGGAGATATTGGTAGGTGTCCAGATAAGAGTTTGTGACTTGTACTAGGGTGGTGGTAATGGCAGCACAGAAAAGTGGGCCAATGCAAGCCATGTTTTTAGATAGAGACTTAGTGGGGTTTGCTGAGGGGAGGAGGAGAAAGGCCATGCTTCGGGTCGTGGGTGAATCTCAGACATTGGTTGGTTTCAGACATTAATTTTGTGATGTCAGCTCTCAAGTTGAGGTGTGTATATGCATCTGGATTGTACATAGGTATCTGCAGCTCTGAATAGTGGTCAGATTGGTGTTCAGATGCTGTCTTTCTGGTCACTTTATTAAAGAGAAAAGATGGCGTTGACAGGGTCTGAAACTTTGACCAAATCTGCTACATCAAGAACTTGTGCTCTCAATTCTTTCTGAGCTTCTCCGGGGGTGTGGGAGGTGCAGGCTCCAGGTTCTTGGGCCAGCTCTCAAAACCTGTAGATTATGATCTGATAGCTCAAACTGTATTTCCCTCCTGTAAGCTTAGATGGTTAAGAATTAGAGTTGGTCCCGAGACCGTTGTTGGCCCACCCGACTCTGGGGACCCAGCATTGCTTGTTGCAGTCAGGCATGAGGTTCCATGGAAAACTGCTTTCAGGGGCTGAGCTGAAAGTGGCGGCGTAGTGAGTGTTCTGTGTTGGGAGCTTTTGTGATGGGCTTGGATTTACATCTCCTCTGTTGTCTACTTACTGGTTGGCTTTAGGCAAGTTATTGAATCCTTAGCCTCCATTCTGTCACTCTTGAAAGTGGGATAATAATCCTGGCTGCTGGGACTTAGCATAGGTTGGGCTCTAGTCACATGCACTTGCTCTCCTTGCACCTCCCAGGCTGGTGAGGACACTCCTACTATTCCCATTGTGAGACTTTGGGCCAAGCATTGTGTTGAGCTGAGGGTGGAACAGGAGTTTGTCCCCATTCAGATGGACTGTTGGGAGATGTTGGGAGTGGCCTTCAGGGGTTCCGCAGGACCTAAGTCAGCTTCTTTTCCTATTTTAGCAAAAACGCAAAGGTGTGGAAGGCCTTATCGACATTGAGAACCCCAACCGAGTGGCACAGACAACCAAAAAGGTCACACAGCTGGACCTGGATGGGCCCAAGGAGCTTTCAAGGAGAGAACGGTAACCTCTGCTGCTGGGTCTAGTTATGTAGGCACACAGGCCAGGGGCTGACCTGTGGAGGGTTGAGGTATTCACCTTCTCTGAGGCTCTGACTTCCCGGGTTCTGAGGTCCTTAGTGGCTGGGTGGGGGCTCCAGCTGGAGTGTTGATTTCTGTTTCATGTCATTCCCTAAAAGCTCTATAGAAGCTTCTTCAAAAAACAAAAATCACAATTTTTAAATTCACCAGTAGAAACATAGAAAAGCAGATTCAGACCTGAGTGTTGCCCTTGAAGTAATCCCTGGGGTTGCAGAGGGTTACGCTGCAGTTCCTGCCTCCATAGTAGGGACATTTCCCTTATCCAGCCTGGTATCATCATTCTTGCCCTTCATCCATCGGTAATGTCATGGCCATGGAGATTGGGAGGGCACTTGGGGCCTGTGGAGTCTAGAAGGCAGCACAGTGCGGGGAGATCCCCTGGCTGCCCCAGCCCTCTCTAAGTCTCAGGTGGAAGTGGAGCTGCAGATAGCTTCATCATAGGTTGTGTGAGGATCACAGTCGAGTAACCAAGTGCCCTATATATGATCAGTTTTCCACAAGTAGTGCCCTGACTTGGACACCACCGATGTCAAGGGACTTACAAGAGGTTGAAGGCCACTGGGGAAAGCGGCCCTGTTTTCTCTTCTGACTGGGCTGCTAGTATTTAAATTCACCTTCCTGTGCTGGCTCCATGGTGGTGTCTGAAATTCCCACAAGATGATATATGAAAACCCACGAGGAAGGCCCGTGAGCGTGGGGTGTGATTAGAGGCTGTGATGGACTGCCCCCCTCTCCAGTAGCTTCTTTCTCACCAGTGAGAGAGGCAGCCTTTGCTACTCCTGCCTTTTGGGTTGCAGAGTGAGAGGCCTGCACCCTGCCTGGTACTTAGCTTTCACTGAGGGGGCCTCGCAGAACCTTCAGGCAGCTTTGCTTATCATTCCAGATGCCTCTGTGCCCCCCTCCTCCCTCTCGGGAGGATCTGCTGGGCTGACAGGTATTCCCATTTCATCTTTGAAGTGTCTTGTACAGAGTCTTCCAGGCGAGACATCTGTTCATCGACTGGTTGCTGGGTTTCTTTCCCTCACTGTTGGCAAAGTTCCATGCCTTGTTTTTCATTACTCCCCAGCCCTGTGTGCTATGGGGCCTCTGGATGCCAAGTCACTCCCTTCCCTAAGCTTCTGCCAGGCAGGACTTCCCTGCCACCTCCAAAATTGGCTCTTCTAAGAACCTGGTGTAAATGAGACACTCTAATCTCACACCACGGAAGGCGCCCGCTCTAGTTCAGAATCTCAGTCTTGGGAAGAAGATCCTCAAAGGGAATCCTATAAGGATCCTCACCTCTCTCTGTTTGGTGGCAGTCACCTTTGTTCCATGGGAATCTAGCTCTTATTCACACCCCCACCTATGGGGGCTCACTCCCTTGGTGGCAGCTTCATGCACATCTGAGCTGCACTGATTGAGAGTGTCTATGTCTGGTTCCCATCTGTGGACACTTGGTTCAGTCATTATAGTGTGTGTTTTGTATTGCCTTCCTCCTGATCATCTCCTGTGGACACATGGTTTACCTGGTTTTGGTTCTTGTTTCTCAGTGTGGACACCGGATCCTAGTTAGTGACACCCTGCCCATCCCCTCACCACCCCATGGTCCACAATGTGCTAAGGCTTTTCAAAGGTCACTGGCACTGAGCTCCCCCTATGCTGTGTTTTCCATCTGAGGAAGCTGAGTACACCTCTTGAACTGCCCCCAGCCCCTTGAGCCTGTTATGCAGAGGTCCAGACCTGTCCCTCTGTGTTTGGTGAGTGTCCATCAAGGAGGGGGCACATGGAGCCAGGGCCCCTTCCTTAGCCAGGGTGCTCTCCACCACTAGGGCCCTGGGCCTGAGTACTTGGCCTTTATTCTGGCTCCCACATCTAGCTGATAATGGTGGGAAGATGTTCTCTGTGCCATCATTTTATCCAAACAGAGAAGAAATCGAGAAGCAGAAAGCAAAAGAGCGTTACATGAAAATGCATTTAGCTGGGAAGACAGAGCAAGCCAAGGCGGACCTTGCCCGGCTGGCAATCATCCGAAAACAGCGGGAGGAGGCTGCCAGGAAGAAAGAAGAAGAGAGGAAAGGTAAGTCCTGAGTCACTGGAGCGTTGCCTGACTCTGGTTCTGGGCACCAAACCCTGGACTTCACTGTCCTGGTTGTGCAATGGGGTGGGGTCAGGTTGTTTAGTGGAGGCCTACCCTGAATGTGTGCGCCTTCCTTACTGTCAGGTGGAAGTGGGCGTTCTGCCCTCTCCCCCTCAGGGTGCCAGGAGGGTCCAGTGGAAGCATGGAGTCAAATATGGGTTTGAACCTCAGCACTGTCCATGGCATCTGAGGGAGGTCTCAGGGATGTACAAAGTGCAGACCTTCGAGTCTGAAAAGTCCCACCAAGGTCTGGTGCCTTGTGTGTCTGGGAGAGCTGTCTGGGGGGCTGGGGAGGTGGTGCAGGGTGGGCTGGATTTCATGATGCAGACTCAGATGAAATCTGGCTCAAGTGCCTTTCTTCCCCCATGTCCTCCCTCCAGAGGGGCCAAAGGTGGTAGAGGACCCCTGTAGGCCAGGTTGGCTGTGGGAGTTGGTCTGGTTTATAGGAATGTTTGACTCATGTCCTTCTGTCTCCTGGTCTCACTCACTCCCACATGTGGGACCACGAGAGCCCTTAGGGATCCTGCTATCCTGCCTCCTTAACCAAATGCAAGGAAATTGAGGCCTAGAATGGGAAAGCACTTGCCCAGGGACATTGTTACCACACTGTAGATACCTCGTTACCCCAACTCCCTGCTAGCAGCTCCTGCTTCACAATCTCAAGCAGAAAAGGACTTTCTGTATAACTATTTGAACACTGCTGCTGATTTTAGAGAATTTAAAACCCATGTGGAGAGATTAGAATTACCGGGTCCCGCAGCGGGTGCTAAAAATTAGTTTGTGTCATGGATTATGTGTTGGGCTGTTAAGGAGTGGCCCCCAAACTCAATGCCTGGACAGCAGGGTTCAGTGGCTTCAGCAAAATCCTCTCCCTCTGGAGGGCATCAGGCAGGCCTCCGCCAGTCTTTCCATCTCCCAAGTGAGTCAGTTGCACAAATGTTTTCTGAGGTCTTTCAGACTTAATTTTATGATTCTGGGAGTGGGGACGTATATGTGGAGGGGTTGTTTTAACGTACTCTTTCCTTCCTCAGCAAAAGATGACGCAACCTTGTCAGGAAAACGAATGCAGTCACTATCCCTGAATAAGTAGCGTGGCCCGAGGGAGCAGATACCAGGGAACTGGGCCATGGTGGCCAGGACTGCTGCTGTGTCTCACCTACCCTGTGCCCTGGCGCCGCTGCAGCAGCCCCTCAAGACAAGGAGTCACCCACGGCCTGGGGGCCTCCTT
>VMDR010022374.1:0-16246 GCA_007922815.1 Macrotus californicus
CTACCTTCATTTTGCAAATCCGTGGATTATTTATTTATATAACACACAACAAGGCTGCAGGCACTGCAGCCGAATGAGACTCAAAGGATTTAGTGGGTGAACCAGGCTGCACCGTGGGTCTCGGGCTTTTAATTCACTGTTTTTTCTACTTTTGCCACAGTGACATTTAATATAATCTTATTTCTATAATCATCAATGTTCCAATACTCTGGACATAACAATACTACATGTTTTTAAATAAATGTTTTGTATAAGTAGTTAGAGGGAACCATTTAGTAAAGAGGAAAAATATAATTTTCAAAAAAAGCATTTGAGGATCAAAAACACTTTAAGGAAATGCTTTAGGATTCCAAAGAAGAAATTCAACGAGAAAAGTCCCTTTCATATTCACTGGCGGGTAGATGAAAGTAAAAGTTCTGAAATCTGAAAGAGCTCTGGAGCTCATTTGGGTACATTTGCCTGTAAACCACATAATATAAAAGAATATTTCTGGACAATTTAATGGCCTTAGGAGGAAAGTTTGTGGTGTCACCACACAATTTCCTTTTATATTCATGCTGCTAATATTGATTTGCCTGTTTGTCTCTCCCCTGACCAACTTTCCCAACACCAGTGAGAATGTGGGTGTGTCCGAGAAATACTAGATTTGCAAGTAATGTTCAAAGATTCTTTTCACACATAATCTATTTGGGGGGACTGTGGGGTGGTGTCGGGGGATGGACAGATCCCTGTCTGAATAGACTATCATGTATTTTTTAACAGTTAAAAACTACAGAGAATGTGACTATTGTCACAGAAAAATCTATGTTCGTGCTGTTACGACATTTTCTGGGAGATGAAAATGCAGGCTTTCTCTGACTAACAGATGACCTGCTGGATGACAGGGTGATTCTCCACAGTCACCCTCCGCCTTTCCTTTCCCAGCGGGGCACTGACCCCATGGCTCCCAGATTGCCCTAAACAGGAAACTCTCCCGACATGGATCGGAGTAACTAGCAAATCACCAGTGTCTAGCAGCTCCCATTAACTTTGTATCCCCAAGCTCCTAAATGTTAAGGAGACTTTCGTGGGGTGATCTAAGAACCTAACCACTATTTCAAACACTATTTCTTTGAGAGTTTGCATTCCCGGTTCCAAAAAATTGACGTGCGCAGTTCATAAGGATTTTTAAAAGTATACGTGGTTTAAGCTTGAGGAATGTATGAATAATAGCAATAAAGGTGTGAGAACAGTTTGAAGGAGTGGATGGCATTTCTAACCATTCTTCAAATACTTGTGGAGTTCGACAGTTTTGCTGTAGTAGATAAAACACTGGCACAGAAATTCAAACACCTGGATTCACATCCCAGCTCTTCCACTTACTAAGTAATAAGACCTTGACTCAAGATAGTCAATCTGAGCCACACTTTTCTCAGTTGGAAATGGGTATGATTCCTATCCCACCACATCTCAGGGCTGTGAGGCAGCAGAGTCCAGTTGCAAGACATGAACTTCACAGAGAGACAAATGGAAGTTTGGATTTTACCTCCACAATTTACCATGTTAGAGAACGAGTCTGAGTTTCAGTTCCTTATCTTTCAGGATTTGGGGGAGGACTCAAAATATTATGTGCCGAATAAGTTCTGGGCCAACGAATAATAGCAATGATCATAGGAGATGTGGAAGGTGCTCGAAAATGGTAGAGTGTTAGCAAATACAAAGTGTTATATTGTTAAACATATGAATAGGTACAGCCATAAAGCAATCTAGATCACAACTTGAAATCATAATGTGTACTGAACTCGATGCTTGTTTGCCATCTGTGTGCCTGACTACAATAACTGAATTGAGGCCCTGTGAAGTCAGGGTTTTTGTCTACCTTGACTATGACTTTATTCCCAGCCCCTGCAGTAGTGTCTGGTGCTCAGTAATGTAACGACACTAACATAGCACGCACATGCCAGGCATCTCATCTCCATAACGACCCATGAGCTGGATGCTATGATTAGCCTCAATTCACAGTTGAGGAAACTCTGGTGTTGCTGGGTCTCACAGCCAGCCGAAGGCAGAGTCGGGGTTTGTACTCAGACTGGCTCCAGAGTCCATTCTCTTAAAGGCTACAATTTACTGACTGTACATATTTGTTGAATAAATGAATCATCATCTTCTTCTAAATTCTTCTATAATTCTTCATCTTCTTCTATAATTGACTGTCAATAACTAAACCATAAAAACATTAAGGATACGATATTAGCTAAGCTCATTTTATGAAGAATGGTTGTCATTTCCTTTTGTGTTCATACAGTGAGACCAAGAAAATCTCCTTGGAGCATTAAAGAGAAAATGGGCCCATTTTCTAAACATGCCTGAGGCCAGGTTACACAGGGCAGTGAGGGGCAAAGAGGTTGCCCACCAAGTCTTAGCAGGCTTTGGGTAAAATGACTGGTGGCACTGTGTCCTCCAGTCCAGCCCCACACAACACATTGATACCTCTGGCAAGCTGTGAGATTGAATTGTGTTCAATGGACAAGTCTGGCACGTGGGGCTCCCTCTCCCAGGGAACAAACCCCAAGGAAGCTGCTGGAGCTAATTTCAAATCTAGAGAGTAAAAAGGACACTTCCTAGATGGTATTCTTGCACTGCCATTCTGTGGGCTCATGCACCTTTGGATTTTTCATTTTTTCCACTAAGAAGTAAGCACTCTCTAGCCTTGATAGTATTTGCCCCCAAGGTCAGCTGTGAAAAAGCAGGGTAACCTTACAGAATACAAAACTTCTCAGTCTCAGTTTCCTTTATAATACTTGTATTTTCTGAATTAAAGGTCTGTTTTGTGTCAATGTGAAATCGTGCATCAGTAACTATAAATCGCTAGGCAAATGTAAACAAGATCGGTGCTTTCTTAGAGGTGGAGGGAGGGGAAATGACATCATGGGTAAAGGGGAGGTAGGGGGGTGCAGGCCCAGCACTGCCTGTTCCAAAACGGGCTGGTGATCCATGTGATCTCTGACCCTCCTGTGCCCAAAGGTGATGGCAATCATACTTTATCATTAGAAGTTTGCAAAGGTAAAGAGAGTTAACACATGGAATGTTCCTACAACAGCGTCTGGCATGTTACGACAATATCTTAATAAATGTTAATTGCTGCTTATAAAATTGACACCTATTACTTAAATATAAATGTTTATGAGGTTTCCTTCCATCCCTAATAAATATTTTCATTCTGTAAACTCTTCCTGGTTTATTTTGCCTTCATTCATCATCTGAATATGAATGTCTTTTACATTTATAAATAACTCTGAATCATCTCAATTTTGAATGTTCATAAAGGACCCCTAAGTTCTAAAAACACAGTAATTGGTCCTTTTTTTGAGGACTGTATCTGGGCTCCTGTGTGCTATGAAGGACCCAGATGCTCAGATGAGAGTGAACCTAATGACTTAGAGAATTTACACCTCAGTCATACAACTCATCATCCTTATTCAAGCTTGTTAGAGCTTCCCGTTGCAGTTTAATGCATTAGCTAGGAGGGTGGGGTGAAAGGGGGCTTGCATGGCATGCTAAATTGATATTTACAAGTTTGATTACTCTAAAAAAGCCTTGGAATCTATTACCAGTGAATGTCTGCAGTCAACTTTATCTGTAGATTAGCAACATTCTTTGGGTCTGAATTTGTATTGCCAACTATTTCTAGGAACTAGTACCTAGATAGTCATTAGGAAACTTAACCGTGTTATTATAAAATTAGCTTCTTTTCCAAAATTGTGTCTCCCTCCTGGCCTCCATCTTGGTAATGATACCATCCTTCACTCTGTTGTGTGGCCGACATCTGAGCATCATCGACTCCTCTTTCTCACTCCACAAGTCCTCTTGATAATGTCGCCAAATATTTCTGGTGTTTATCCTTCGCTTTCTAGCCCCTCCCCTCTTTTAGATTAGGTGTTTATGGTCACCTGTGGACTGTAGTAAGTGGCACCTAAGTAGGCTGCTTGCCTTCAATATCTTATATTATTCTTAAAAAATATTTCATTGTTTTCTTAAGCACAAATAAAACACTATTACAGAGCAAAATCAGCTATATTTTTTGAACCTAGCAATATTTTATGATTTCTGTCTTGGACCATAGAGAAAATTTCCTTAATACTTTATGCCAACAATAACTGACATTCTGGCCACATCACCTCCCTGCTCAAAGGCTTTGAAACCTCCCTTCTACACAGAGTGTGACGCTGAAGCTCCTCCTCAGTGTGGCATCCAGGACACTTCCTGCTCATCTGAGCCATTCCCTCCACACATCTGCTACTCCCGTCACTCGGGACCCTTTATTCCTTGCACGCAAGTTTGTCCTCACTCGATTTCTCCTTTCTGTCTGTCTTGCCCATCTTTATTCATGCTTCAAAAACTATTCATTCTTCTCAAAAGTCTCCTTCTCAGGGAAATCTACCTGACATTTCCTTCCTTTTTGAGGAATACATTTCTGTGTTGTCATGGCAATAGAATAGCCATTACCACATTATTTTAAAATTATTGTTAAAGTGTTTATGTTTATTAAGCTACATTATCAGCTTATTATAGAAAAATGGTGTTTCTTGCCTCTGGGCCCTAGATTCTCAGAGACAGTGCCTGAGGCAAAGGTAACCTACAAACATTTAATTGGGAAGCAGAATCTCAAGGAAGCTAGAATGAAGGAGAATGTAAAATGATTGCAGAAAAAGAGTGAAGCAAATACCGTATGAGTTGTTACTGAATCAGACCAGGCCATCCAAAAAAAAGAAAGGTGGATAATGTATCTATTTATTCTCCTCTTCTCTCTTTCATGAGTCAAGTCACCCCCCAGGACATTAACTCCCATACCTCCAAAATGTGCTGTCTAGACCCTCTGGGCAGGCACTAAGCAAGCCCGAGCCTCCA
This sequence comes from Macrotus californicus, assembly GCA_007922815.1. Lineage (NCBI taxonomy): Eukaryota > Metazoa > Chordata > Mammalia > Chiroptera > Phyllostomidae > Macrotus > Macrotus californicus. The sequence continues at coordinate 4,888 of VMDR010022374.1, forward strand.
TGAGTACAGCCAGATTAGACCAGGAACTGGAGGTGAGCTGTGAAGGTTCCCATCATTCCTGGCCTCATCTCCTGCCAGGAGAACTGCTGTTGCTCAAAGATCAGGGGGTGACTTGATGGCCTTGATGACTAGAGGAAAAGTGTAAGCCATAAGAAGACAGGTGATGCCAAACGTGTCTCGGTGGTGGGAACACATGAACTGGGTCCAGTCCCCTTCTCCTTGTGCCCTGGTGTGCCACAGGGTTAATGTGCAATAAGAGCTTACTGCCTGGGGAACGCGTGGTCATTGTCTTCACCACCATCAATGTCTCCCGAGGCAAAGCCAGCTTGCTGACATTTTACTTGGGAGTACAACCACAGAGAAGTAACGTGCACTGGGCATCACTCAGGGCCGAGTACCACGTGGAGCCCTTTTTCTTCTGCATGTGACTCTTTTATTCTGATCTTCCCAATATTATACAGCAAGTATTTCTGACACCTTCATTTCATAGATGAAGAGACGGAGGTAGTAAATTTCTCATCCAAGGTCACACAGCTATTAAGTCATAGAGCCGAGATTCCAACCCAGGTGGCCTAACTCCAGAGTCTCAGCTCTCCCAGATATGCTGTCCAGCTCCCCAACATATTCCCTAACACCCATGTGTAACGCTGCTGAAGGAGGTCAGCACTGAAGTTGGTGATGATCATAGTTCACAGCGTTCCTTACACCAAAAAGACACAATGACTGAGCAACCTCCTCTCTGAAGCCTGCAACAACACACAACCTCACAATCTACCTCAAATCCAGTATGGGGCAAACCTGTCCTGACATTTAGTCATAAGAATTTATCGCTACAGAGTCAACGGTTTTTAATTCCCACGTTAAAATAGGACAAACAACTGATCCAAGCTGTTTCTTCAGAAACCTAGTTTGGCAGTGCTTGGGGACTGACTGCTGTTGAAGTCACAGGGGTCTGTTTAACCTCTTCCTGAGAAGGGGGTGGGGTGCACTCTGCTCGTGGGTCTGTTTCTCTGGTGTAATTGAATTTCTTTGGAGAAATTTCCCTGCCTTTCCCCTCCTAGGACGGCGGCTGTCCCTAAGCCTCTGTCCTGACTGCAGGGGAGGAAACGGTGAAGCAATTTCAGTGCTCACTAAGTACTTCATCAGCCAAGGGGTCTGATCCCTGCCACGTTTCAGTACAGATCTTCAGGAGGAGCATATTTAATCTCAGAAACGTTGGCTAAAAGAAGCCACTTATTGTACCTGAAGACTGATTATAACTTCGTTTGATGTGCAAAATGTGCCTCTCTTAACAGCCCCCATGAATTCCGTATTTCTACCTCTATATTATATAACAAAAACTTTACCAAGCTGCTACCTCAGTCCTATTCTTGCCCTTTCCAATGGTAAACATGTTTCAATATGTACAAGAAGCACAAAAGTGTTGAGGCTGGATTCACAAAGAATTTACATACATATATAGCTGCTTGTTTTTGAGACCAAACAAGACAGTAAAAGGCTGGATACAAATCCCAATTACTACAGGGCTGCAGGAATTTCAGACCTGCTACATTCCTAGCTTTACTTGAAAGAAACTGCAGAATGACAAATTGAGGAGGGACAGGCTTACCACGAAGTGTTTAATGTTTAAGCCGCATCCTGTGTACCCCCCGTTTCACCCTATGTAACCCAGATGCGGGTCAGAGCCCAGGCTCCCGCACTGCTGCTAGCTGACTGCAAGTTCCCAATCTCTCTAACGCTCATTTGTCCCATCTGTAAAATGGAAATAATAAATGTACCTACTTTGTAAGACCACTGTGAAGGTTAAATAACTGTGTTTACAAAGCACTTAGCATGTATAACTCAAATGTATTTGAGAATTATCACACATGTAGATAGATTCCTTAAAAATATATATTGACTTAGATTTTGTTTTGGCCTGCTGTCTTTGTCAATAATGTTTAAGATCTTAAGGACAAGGAAGGAAACAAGAAACTGAAAGTCAACTGAATTAATATGAATGAAGAATTTTAAAGAAAACATGAGCATCTTATTGAAAACAACCATTTTTTAGTGAACAATCACAGAAATGGTTGCTGACGTTCTGAAAATTCAAGGGGTCGGAACTAGAAAGTTGCGAGTAAGTCTTCAACCCAGAGAATCCTGAAGACTAGATGGGGAGAAATGAGAAAGAGCCCACCAAAGAGAACACTGAGGAAGTTACAGGATGTGAGAAGAATTAGAACAAAGTGGCATGGGGATTTAAATAGATGAAAGAGTTTCAAAAGAACACTTCCTTCATCCATTTAAATAAATATTCATCGCGCGTTTAGTATATGCAAGGCTCTGGAAAAACAGGGTGACGCAACGTGCTCTCTGCCTTTAAGAGAATTTCAATACCATAACAGGGTTATCATAGCAGAAATCCATGCAAGGAAAGGGGAGAAAGCACCTCCAGCTGCTTGGCAAGGGGCTGGCCAGGTGAGTAGTAACTGGCTGGGTAGAATACAAGACAGGGCATCCCCGGCAGACAGACCTGTGTGCACAAAGCCACGGAGGCTTGCCATTACCTGGCACACTTGAGGAGCTGCAAGTGGGAGGCTGAGCTGAGGTGCACAGTGTGAACCAACAAGAGGGCTGCAGAAGGGCCTGTGCTGCTTCGCGAGCTCCGTGCAGAGGGCTCACCCGGCTGCACTGCATGCACGTGTTCTAGGCATTCGAGTCTCAGCTTACAGGTCACGTCTCTAGAAAAGGTTTTCAAACCGTACAGCTCAATTTATTCACCCTGTCACTCTCCAGCAAGTAACCCCGGTTTCATTCTGTGAACACATTTTATTAATATTTGTTAAATTTCCCTTACTGGCTTCTCTGTGTATTTGTTTACAGACGATTTGTCCTTAGTAGTTCTTCCAAAGCAGGCACCTGACTCGTTCACCGCAGCATTCTCACTGCCTGTAATCTTGCCCACCACAGAGCAGCCAACGAATATGGGGTTAATTAATGAAGTGGTCTGGTCATGCCACCAAGGGACAGAGGGGTTTGTAAGCCATCGAAAGACTGTGTGCATTCCATAGGTGGAGAGGAAGCACTGATGATTACTGAGCAGGAAAGAAACATTTATACTTGATTTCCTGTTAGAAGTTCACTTTTTTGATTATGTAGAAAATGCATTTCAGACTAGTTTGAAATCTACTGAAGTAACCCAGGACATTCACAGTGAGGGACCGAAGAAATTGGTGATTAAAAACAATTTATAACTGAACGGTCCTAAGGGCCAGGAGACCTGGGGGCAAGGGAAGAATCTAGGGTGGTTCTTGGGTTCACTCAGTTGAGAACTGAGTTTTCTACATGTCAAGGAAGTCAGTAGTGCCCAAAGAACATGCAAACAGGGAAAGCTGTGGCAGTGTGAAGTCAGTGGTGACATTCCAGAGCATAGACGGGGGGAGTAAGTCTCATCTGCTACGCACAGTGAAGGAATAGTGACGGCTCTTGGTGGCTGCTTCTCTTTTCACCTCGGCTCCGCCTTGCCACGAGGGGGTTCTCACAGACATGTGTGAACACTCAGCCCACAGGAGCACGCTCTGTCCACACCAGCTTCCTGTAGTCACCCCTCAGGCCGATAAATAGGCACATCAGCAGAAGCAAGAAGCACTTCAGGAGCAGCCCAAGAAATGCAGGAGGTTTGGAAGAAGACATGAGGTCAACTGGACAGCAAATTCCAGAGTCCTGGGCCCCTGGCTAAGGGGGTGTCATGGGCTCTGCCTGGTCCATTCCCATGCCCTTGAAGATGCCTTGACCAATGGGAAGAACACACAGCAGGAAGAGGTCAAGAGCAAAGGGTCCAGGGCAGAGACCACTTCTAGCTGGGTCTAAAAAGGATGGATTGAAGGGGAAACTCCCAAACTTACATCCTGTCATCCTGAAACCTCACAGAAATAAAAGTAAAAAGCTTCCCTCCCCAGAAGTCCCAAACAAGTCTGGTCACAGCCCCAGTCACAAGACCATCCTGATGTAGGCACCAATCACTTTGGCCAGGAGGAATGTGATCAACTACTTGACTTAACCAGGGTCTGCTGCACCCTGGGGGAGGGGTGTGAACCCCATGACCTGAGAAGGGGGAAGTGCTGGGTGCTGGGTGAGATAAGGTGAAAGGATGCTGAGGGGCAATGACTTTCATGCGTGCATTACAGATGGACATGAAGTCATATTTCAGGGTGTTATGGAGCACAAAGCAGAAAAGAATTACAATGTATGAAGAAGCATGAAGTGGCCATGAAAAGAAAGGAAAAACATCATTACAGCAAAAAACCAGAGGTAAGGTCTGATGATACTTTTGCAAATTAGGGAAACCCTGTGCATGCCTGAATATAGAGGAGAGCTTAAAACTTGAAAGCACATATAACACTTGTGGTTAAAAAGGGGGGAGGGATGCTGGAAAGAACGGGAAGAGACTACTCAAAGAACATGTAGAATGACCATGGACATGGGCAACGGTGTGGGGACTGACTGGGGGCGGGGGGCAAAGGGGAACAAAGGGGGGGAAATTGGGACAACTGTAATAGATTAAACAAGAATTTTTAGAAAGCATATATTCTGATTCAGCAGGTCTGGGGCAAGGCTTGCATTTTGCATTTCAAACAAGCTCCCAGGTGATGCTGCTGGTCCAGGGACCTCACCCTGAGAAGCAAGGATACAGAGAATTAAGTATCAGAGAAAGAATTGGATTGAGGTTGTGTCAAGGAAAGGAGAAACAGAAACCAGAGATTCGCAGACAGTGCTCCCCTCTGGCCCCTTAAAGGAGCCATTTCCCCAGCAGACAGGCACAAGGCAGTATTGTGGAGTCATTTGGGCACAGTCCAATGTTCCTTGGAGAACATTCTGACTAGAGGCTCACCTACAATAAGCATAAAACAGCAAGGCTGATCCTGTTACTCTCTTGTCTTTCCTATGTCCACACTCAATGAAAACATGGCTTTCGTGTGTGTGTGTATGCACACGTGTGTGCTTAGGGCATGTGTGCACGTGTGTGTGTGTATTGAATTCTTTCGACAACCTGGAAGCTGACCATATTTTCGATCACATTGTTAGTGGTTCCTCACGAGTTAATTTTTCCATCACTCATATAAAGAATGAGACTGAGTGAGTTAGAGATTCACAAAGTCTTCATTTCATACCTCAGAGGTCTGAAAACCATATAAATTTGCCAAGTAATGAGGTGTCAGCATCTTAGGGTGACAATACTAAAAAGTACCTCGTTAAAATAAGGAAGTGATCATTAGTGAAAATCTATTTCTGTCATTTTTGAACTGAAACAAAAATTGTATCATTTTTCCACAGATACTGACCTCAGCAATGACTTCACTGAAACATTAAGCGGGGTATTGTCATGACAAACATTTTCAATAAAGCCTTTTAATTGAAGCTTCAAAGTGCTTGTTTATAACAAATTCACCATCCCCAGTGTCTCAATTTATTGTTGGAAAATAACATTCTCCCAAGTATAACATGTGTAGCCTAAGATTTTACCTTGATATATTAGTCTTTGGAGAGTGTTCTGGAAATACAATTTGTCCCTTAGTATCTTGACTGTCTGCTAAAATTTGAGAACTTTTTTCCTCTTGCCTCCTCCTGGATCTTCAGTCTATTTCATGCTCATCTCATTGTCTTGAAAACAAGAAAATGTAACAGAAATCATAGGAATAAGTCTTTGAAACCTGTTGTTTTGTCTCTGCAAATAAATTTTTTAAAAATCTATCTAAAGCCACTTAATCCCCCTTCCTCTATATCCTACTTCCCACATAAAGTCTTTCATTTCCTTTGTCTGGACTTCTCTGTGACTGGCTCTTTCAATGACTGTCCCCAACTCATTTTCCCATCTCAGCTTCTATGTCACCCCTTCAGAGAGGTTTTCTTGATGTCCCCTCCAAAAAGGGACATTCCATTGTCCTCTTTCATAGCCCCTACTTAATCCACCAGAACAAGACTCAGAATTTATCTGGATTTGTTTATGTATTTCCTGTCTCTTTAGAATGCCTAGTGCATAAGCTTGGCTAGATGTTTTCCCTTGTTTGCGGTTGTGAGCCTGAAGCAACCATATACCACATACAATTTACTCTCATGAAATGTGTTAAACGATTATAGGAAGAAGGAACATTCCACAAGCTCTTCTAAATCAAGAATTCACTCTTTGATTTTTATGTGTTTTAAATGTGTGGTTCCATGCTCGGTGTAAAGTAGATGTGCAATAAATATTGGTTGAGTTAATGAACGCCTCATCAGAGAAATGCTTGCAGGTGGGAATAATGTCACTCCTAGAAGCCACAGAAGAAAGGAGAAGCAGGGCCCAGAAAGTCATGCTATCTGGCTCATGCACCCACCAACCACAAGTACCCTTTTAATTTTGGTTGATATGTGTAAGGCTTTCCCCTGGTCTTTCCAAACACAATCTATAAATGCTTTGCTGAATGTACTTACCTAAAAAAACTCCTGCAAAGAAAAAATTATCTAATTTTCTCCGAGGTTTCAGTTTACATCAACCTGTGCTGTTATGCTCTACTTCGCTGGAAGAGCAGAGAGAGACCTAGAAAAACAACGTTCTTTCACTGCGCTAGACTGCTTTCCTCCTGATCACAACCAACGACCTCCCTCAGACATTCTGTGCCTCATACTTTACACAGTTCTTTTTTTTCTGACTTTCCACTTAGAACCTGATCCAGAAGTATATTTTTAAGAAATAAAAGACCCACTCAGATGGCTGTGTTTAAGACTCGAGGTCAGCTCTGTTTGGGTGGCTCAGTTGGTTGGAGCATCCTGAACACCAAAAGAAAATAGGTTCAATTCCCAGTCAGGGCACATACCTAGGTTGTGTTTGATATCCAGGTGGGGCACATACGGGAGGCAACTGATTGATGTTTCTCTCTCACATCAATGTCTGTTTCTGTCTGTCTGTCCGTCTGTCTGTCTGTCTCTATCTCTCTGTCTTCCCCACTTTCTTCCCTCTCTCTCAAATCAATAAAAACATCCTCAGAGGAGGATTAAAAAAAAAAAAAAAAAGACTTGAGGCCCTAAGTCCAGTTGCTAGGATCCATGTCTGACTCCCCTGAGTACATGTATGACCTTGAGCAAGATGTCTAACCTCTTTAGGACACCTAACTGCAACACGAACATAGTAATGTTTAACTCCTGGCTGGTGTGTCTCAATGAATTGAGTGTCGGCCTGAGAACCAAAGGGTCACCATTCGATTCTCACTCAGGGCACATGCCTGGGTTGCAGGCCAGGTCCCCAGTTAGGGCCACACGAGGGGCAACCACACATTGATGTTTCTCTCCTTCTTCTCCCTCCCTTCCCCTGTCTCTAAAAATAAATAAATAAAATCTTTTTAAAAAGTTAAAAAAGATAGAAAAAAGTCATGTTTAACTCTTGGGGGTTTTCTTTTCGTTAAAGGAAATAACTCGTGTAAAGTACTTCATATATGTACTATACCAGGAAGTTATTAGTGATTAGTACTTCCTTGTGCCGGGGACACAGTCGGGGCTTGATACCAGCTATTACCAATTTGATGTTCTTGTTTTCAATTGTGGAGGGGAATTCCCAGGTATTTGAAAAAAGTAGAGGTGGGGTAGAAAACATTTGCCACTTGCCTCATGTCCATTAGGAGTGATGAACACCATCATTTTCTCTCCTAATAAAAGAGGATGAGGGAGAGCACAAGAGGAAACGTACCTCTTTGCTGCACACTGGAATTCCCCGGGGATAGGCAAGCTTCTGCTCAGTCCTGCTGAGGACCCTGTGTGTTTTCTGTTTTGCAAAGTCATTTCGTAGTATTTTTTTTTTTCTGTATCTCTTGGCCTTTCAAAGTTTGCCTCAACAGTTAGATGTGTTAACACTGTCAGGTGACAATGTCTGAAATCAGTCGAAGTAAAATGGCAACACACACAATGAAAAGAGATACATCTGTATTTAAAATAGCATTTTAACAATTCATCAGAAAAGCCATTCTCACCACAAGCTCACTAACACACTTTGTATTAGTGTGTTCATGTGTGTGTGAATACACTGAATTAAGTCCAAGGGCCAAGATGGATAAAAGCATACCTTCTGTTTATATTTCACCCCAAATATATCAGTTCCATTTTCACTTGAAAAAGAAATACAAACAACTCATTCACAAAGTTATTTTCTAAAATACTCCATCTTTTTATCCTGCTTTAAATATCTATTATAACATGATAGATTGTCAGTTTATTTACTATCTATGCCCCCTTATTAGAACTGACGCCCTGTGAAGGCAGGAACTTGTCCATTTCATTCATAGCTGTATCTGTAGCACATAATAAGTGCTCTATAAATATCTGTGGACTGAATAAATATGCCTTTAAAGTCTGTGAAATGTTGAGGCACTACATTTATATGCAGGGCACAGACTCTAGTCAAATCACTGGTTGAACTCAAAATGAGCAGCAACGTGGCAGGGCATGGCTATTAGCCTGGAGATCTAGATTTTAGACTTGGTTCTGCAACTGAATGTGGGAATTTAGGCAAAAGTATGTGGCTTTCATATCTCCCATGGATGACGTGAATGATCATAGAAGGCTTTTCTCTGCTGTGCTTGATTCAGTTCACTAAAAATTCTACCTTGTTGGCTGCCTATTAGCAGACTCAGATTTTTTACTTTATGGGCTAGGGTTAAGGGGGGGGGCTGAGAAGCAGATGGGGAGCATGGAAAGGCACTCAGGTGTAAACGAAGCTTTACACCTAGGAAGTTATCTACGGCCAGCAGAGAGAAAGACAGAATAAGCAGTGAGGGAATTCTGTTATGCGATTATGATCTACAAAAAAACTGAGTTTCCTCTTTTGATTCTCTGTTCTGCGAAATAAAACTGGTAAGTATTCAAAGCAGAATCTCATTAAAATTATAGAAAATAATGAAGTTGTTTATAGTACAAGTATTTAAAATATATGGTTATTAATTTATAATTTGAAGTATTGCTAATTTAGCTTTTGAATTAAGGCTTATGGAAACATAAAAATAAGCACATGAAAATATAGACCTAATTCCTCCCATTTATTATTCCATTGGATCAGATTGCAATTTGTTTTGATAATAGGCTTCCTTCACCGGAAAGCTCAATGAAAAGCCGAGAAGGTAAGATGAGGAGGCCCTTGTTTGTCACACGGACAAATCTGTATTTCATATTGCAGGCCAGTTGTTTTCAAATTAAGAGTCTCCTCAGTGCCTGCTTGGAAATAAAATCTTCTTAGCTTTTATCTGTGTAGGCTTCCCCTTAATATTTCCTTTACAGAAAAAAAAGTCTCAAAACCTCTGTTTATAGGTAATGAGCCTGTGAAAGGCTTTTGTTTGTTCGTTTAGAGTAATGAGAACAGATTTAAAATTTAAGAAATCATTGGCTGGACCTTCGGTGAAGGAAAAAGCCCAAGGTCAGATCCTGAGGGTAATTAGGTTGGCAAGGTGAAAGATCTGGGGAGTGCATTCCATGATGGGAGCAGGGGGAGGGGACAGCAGGCTGTTGGAACAGACAGTGCTTCCCACCTCCCTGCAGTGAATAGATGAACCCAAGATTAAGAAAAAGCTCATCAGGATTAGTCCCAGGCTGCAGCCTGAGTTTTTACATATATAAAGATACTCTTCCCCAGGATAAGGAATAAAAGAGAAAGGTCAGTCTTTAGTACAAAAATATGGGTTGAATTTGACACACTGTAGTCCACATAAATACACGTACTTAGGGGAGAAACATAAAAGTGTGGGGCAAGAAAGAAAGGTCTAGACTAAGGACACAGCTTTGGGAGCTAGTGGCATAGGAGTGTGTCTTTAGCTGTAAGTATGTAGCGGATCCATCCAAGAAGAGGTTAGTACATGAAAGGTCCAAAAATAAAATGAGTTTTACTTTATTTAAGGGATAGGCAGAAGAAGGGAAATTGGTGGGAAACAATTAAACACTAAGTAAGAAGGGAAACAAAAACTAAGAGATTGTCATGTCACACAAGGTAACAGAAGTTTCAAGGAGAGGGTCAAACACTGTGGGAAGGCCAAGGAAGACAAAGACTGAGGAGGGTTTGTTGAATCTGGCAATGTGTATGTTCCTACAGACTTCAGCTGACGTGCATGTGCTGGTGGAATGGTGAAAGCAGAAGTGAAAAAGTCAGGAATTCACTGAATGGAAAAGAAGGTACTAGGGTTCCATTCAGAGTGAACTTCAGGAGCAAAAATAATGATTTATGTGCAGATTTTGTTAAAGGCTTCAAGAAAGTCCCCATGGCTATGGGGAAATACCAGTGAGTATAAAATTTCTACTTACCTAAGGGACCAGTGCTGCCTTATAGAGAAGAGGTATTGGTTGTAAGGACCACAGGATTTAGAAAGGAAAGTGAGAAGTTTTGGAGTAAAAAACTAAATTGATAGACTTCATTTAGTAACTGATTTAACTTTGTCTATTCATTCTGGATTTATTTCATTATGTTGCCATGATTGTAGAAAATCAGATCAGACTATTGAGGAATTCCAAAGTCAAAATACTACATAAGGGCCACAGCCAGAAGAGTTGGTACCAGAATCTGGCAAATCCCTATGCTGTCTTGAAAGCGGAAGAAACAATGAAGCATTCTTAAGGCAATAAATCAGGACAAAGAACATGTAAACAGCTCTTTCCCAACTAAGGAATAAATGAAGAACACCATGGCCATTTTAGCATTAACAATGTGTTTTTTTAAGGTCAAGGCTAACATATTTAGTTAATTTGGTGTGGAAAGCAATGACCTACTTTCCATAACTATGTTCAGTGAGAGAACAAGTGAACCTTACTTTTCAAGGACTCTCATATATTCCAAGAAGAAAAATGCTTCCTCATAAAACAGGTATTTTTCAAAATAAAATAAGGATTTATGATTCCTGTAACTTTGATGATAACTCTATTATCTTTATTTGTGAACTAACACATTTTGAAATAAATAGCTTTAGGCCCTGACCAAGTAGCTCAGTTAGTTAGAGCATCATCCTGATATACCAAGGTTGCAGGTTCAATTCCTGGTCAGGACACATACAAGAATCAACCAATGAATGCATAAATAAGTACAACAAGAAATTGATGTTTCTCTCTCTTTCCCTTTCTTGCTCTCTCTAAAATTTACTAATACTTAAAATAGCTAGCTTTTAAAAAGTTGAATACTTTCAACTCTGTTTTATTTAACAGGTTTCAATCTACCCAATCCCAAATCCACAGCTCTAATACTGGTTTGTTAACAGCTGACTAACACAGGCAGAAAATGTCTGTAAGTTACTTGAAGAAGGATATCTTTATCCCCAGGGCCCCATAGATGTTCAATAAATTCTTACTAAACTAAATGAAGTCAGATAAAAAATAA
>VMDR010022375.1:0-16245 GCA_007922815.1 Macrotus californicus
TTTCAAGTGCTCAATAGCCACATACAGTTAGTGGCTGCCATACTGGACAGAGCAGATCTAAACTTTATCCTCTGCTTTCCTTATCCATTGTTTCTTCAGTGCTTTTAGAAGTGTTATTGGGAAAAGCTAATAATTCTCTGATTTTTCTAGTAAACTGATACTACAGTGGGTTTCTTCATAGGCTGGTTAGGATATTTGCCAGAGAGCTGGGAGTGGGAGAATCACTCTGCAGCCACGGTTAGCAATGTCAGATACTTCCAGGACTTTATCATTAGATGTTTTCATATGCATAGAATAATCTCACATTGTTACTGAAATAGCTGTGAAATATACCACTGGCCCCAACCAGCCCTGCAATGGACCTCTTTCTAATTGGATATGGCAGGAACTTAAATGGGACAGCGCCATGAAGGATTTACACCAGGCTGCTTTGCTTATTGGGACCAAACACTGAAAAGTTTGCTAAGTTCTTACTGATGAACTCTACATGTCTCCCTTCATTGGTATGCTTTCCAAAATGTAAAGGGAAACACTGGAGTGAAATTCCAGGCCAAAAACACTCAGAGTAAAGATGCAGTACTGAAGTTAGCATCTTATAACTCAAAGGCAGCAAAAATCACAAGAAGTTTCAAAGAAGAGAGGCAAAGAAAGGCTGTAAAACATTAAAGACTTTGTTCTGTTTGTGAAATGCGTCATGTCCAAGCCATTTCATAATCAGGAAAATGAAAAGCTACCCCACTTTACACGTTAAGAGCTCTCTTACTTATATTCCCCAAATGAAAAAGACTAGACTCCGAAGTCTAACCATTTGGTCCCATTACTGCAAGTTTAGTGGCTGGTCAAGTGTTTGATTCTTGTCATTGAGTGGATGAATGACTTTTATCTCCTTCAAATGTTCTCCCTTCCCCAAGCTGACTGTTTAAGGTTTTAGCCGAGCTTATCATTCCATCATATCCATTCTCCTAATGTTGGACTCATTCAAGAATTCTGCACCTGAGTGCATGATGCCATTTTAAACAAATCTAAAAGGAAGTAGGAAAGTTCTAGAATTTCCTTATCTGAGGTAGCCAAACTAAATATACTTAATTCACATCCATTAGTAGCTCAGTGAAATCTAGTACCATTGTTGTTGAAATGATTTCACACTAAATGACATGTAAAGACAGGTCTTTCTGGGCTTTTCATTAGACTGGATACCCTAAATTTTCTGTCTTCAGGTCCACCATGCAGAGTATCAGAGGAGCCATGACCACACAATGCCAGCTAGGCATAAAATGTCTTTCAATTAATACACTCAACTCTTACAGTAAGGAAGTACATAACTAAGACAGGAATTATGCCACCATATTTAATACATTCTGATTTGGTGAAGCCAAGGCTTTTCTTCAGCACTCACCTTAAAGGAGCCAGAGTAACCAGAAGATAAAAAAATGTTAAAGCAAAGTGTTGGAACTGTTAGGGACCTTGGGCATTATGTAATGCTGTCTTTCTGTCCCTGAATGGTCTTATTTGTAAAACCATTTTAATATTCTTTCCATTTTCTGGGTAAAATACAGTTTTTAAAATTTTTTAAATTAAATTATTGGACTGACATTGGTTAATAGCATCATACAGATTTCAAGTGTACACTTCCTTGTTATAAAATCTGTATAATGCACTGTGTGCCCACCACCCAAAGTCAAACCATCTTCCATTACCATATATTAGGCCCCCTCCACCTCCATTTTTCCCCATCCCCTTCTATTAGGATCCTCAAGAAATCATAAGTGAAGAAGTGTTAGCTGGTTCTAGAACTATAGAACTATGGTTTCTCCTCCCCTTCCTTGCTCAGATTCTCTTCCACCTGCTGAATGATACCTCTAGTTCCATCATTCCAGGTTTATCCTTTCAGCAGTGGGCCTTTAATTGCCATTAAAATGGAAATACCTTAGGAAAGTCTAGCACTTAAACATTATCAGGTGTTTTAACTTTAGTAATAAAAAGGGTCAAAGTAAGGTGTTTTGTATCAGTAAGGAGAGGGTGTTGGAGAGAGAGTGCCAACCTCAAGAGCAAGTAGCCCCTACTTGGGAATTTGAGGGCTCTGCTTGAGGCTCAACAGACTGTGGCTGCTTCTCCCAAAATATATGCATTTGTATGAATTTATCTTTGGACCCACTGTGGTGATCCAGGTACTTGGTAATTGTTCTTGACCAAATTGGAGCACCTGCCAAGTGGAAGGTACTGATACTGAGGGACAGCTCGGGCTCAGGGTAAGGGTTCCCAGCCTTGCCAGGAGAGTATATTAGTGCCTTTCCCATCTCAGTTTGTGGAAATAGCAATGGGGAATCATGCAAGTTGGAGAGGTCTTGTTTTTAATTTTATTCTGAATGGGAACCCTTTATCCAGGATCAAGGAAGAGCATTGCACAAGATGGTATATGTAGTCACCCATGCATGCACATGCATACACACACCCATGGGTGGGCTCTCTCTCTCACTCTGTCTCTCCTCTTACATGCACACACGCATGTGCATGCATACACACAGGCCTACCCCTCCATATGCACATGAATGTTTCTCCTGAAACACTCAGCAAAGCAAGTGACAGGCATTTCCTGTGGGTAGCTAGGATTTCAAGCCTTAGTGTTGATTTGGGATTGGAATGTGAATGATGGGAGATGGTGAGTCTGTGCTTTCTGAGGCATTATAATAAGTTCCCTGATCTATATTTTTGGGGTAACCTAGCATAGTGGTTAGGAGCCCAGGCTGTACCATTTACCACGTCCAATGCCTTAGGCAAGTTACTTAACCTCTTTGTACCTCAGTTTCCTGATCTATAAAGTGGTTGCAATACTAGTATCTACCTCAGAGAATTGTGAGAAGTAACTGAAATGGGACATATAGAACACTTAAAGCAATGCCTGACACATATTAGGTAATGAATAAATATCTGTTGAATGAATAGAATATTTTATCATTATTATGAGTATATTATTACCATAAGGAGCTTCCATTACTTGATGGCTTCAGATTTAGTGGAAAGAGTGAGGAGAACCCTGTTAGGTATTGTAAGTTCTGTTCTTATGGTGTAGCCAGATTGCCAGGCAGACCCATCTGAAGATATTTTTCAGTATATGAAGAAAAAGGAAAAACAACAACGGAATGTCTCAAAACAAACAGTGAAATCAGGAATGAGACAGAGAGGGGGATTGACATCTTACAATTAAATAAGGCATTGCCACACAGCAACTTCTGGAGACACAGTTGAGCCAGGTCTGGATCTTTTATTTTTCTAGCTCCAGACTTTGACTGACTTGAAATGTTGAGCTTCTTCTTAGATTTGAATAAACCACAAAAGGAAAACACATCATTACCTTTTTCAGCACTCCTCACTCCTCGCTCCATTTTTCTGCTTCCTTTCCTGGGTCTCAGCTGCAATATAAGAAATTAAAATGGTGGCACTTCCTTCGTGAGAGCAGAGACTGAACAACTGTGGGCTCTATAGAGGGATGGAGTGCTACATAAACTGTACATGGCTTATCTCCTGATGAAAAGCAACTGACAGGTGGGGAACTGAGATGTACTTTATCATTGATGCTTCCCATTTCTTCACCTTGTGGTAAAGACTGCTTCAATGGACCCTGGCATTAAGCCTTGTGGGGGCTGGAACAGTTGTGGGGCAACCCAATCAAAAGCTAGGGTCTACTGGGCTTTTAATTTTCCATACATGTGCACATATGTACAGCAATATAGCATATGGGCGTCATATAAGCTTGGACAGCAATCCACTGACAAATGGCAGTATATCTGAATAACTTACAGTGGCCTGGGCTGCAAATTTTGCTCCAGGAGATAGGGACTTAGACAAACAAGGAGAAAAGGCATTCACTCAACTTTTTTCCTGAAATGCCAGAGGAATAAAACAGGTCAGTGGCGAATACAAAATTAGCTGTTGGCCATTCTCCAAAGTGGTTTGACCTATTTAGGAGTCATTGAGAATGAGCCAAAGGAAGTTCAGTGGCCTGCATCTTGATTTATCAAGGGAAAATAAAGAAGGTACGACTGCCAGGTGGCCAGATTCTCTGAGTCACTTGTTATGGAGCATATGAGTGAATATGACTGAAACTCATGAGAAGGATTCTGGGACTCTGACTTTGGGGCAACTTCTGGCACAATTTAGCTTGCAAATTATAACCCCAGCAGATGTATTGGTAATCTGGTATGCCAGCTCAGTAGCCCAGGTCACTGAAAGGACCATATAGGATCCTGAAAGCCTTCCTATAGGTTAAACTTTTCTCCAAGGCCCTTCTTTAAAAGATAAACTCAGGGTGAGTCAGCAAAGGGAGTGTAGATATTAAGACTTCAGTGGACAGCAAACCTACAAAAATACTGAGGCCAACTCCACTACAGCCTGGCAGGCTGCAGTTGGTAGTGGATGCTGTTGCTGCCCTGCCTATATCTACTTTACCAGTGTGTGTACCCCTCCTTCAGCTGCTATGAGTGTTGGCTGCCCCTTCCCCAGATAATTGCTGCCTGCCAAATGCCAGCCCTGCCAACCCTCTTGTCTCAAGGTGAGACCAGCTCTATGGTACAATTTGTACTCCAGAGCTCCGTGCAGGATCAGGTTGAACCAAATCTCCAGCTGAGGGTACATCCTTACTTAGTTCCTTCTGCTGTACCCTGCTTTCCATGTGCCCCTTCCACTGACAGCATTCCCTCCACACATCACTTGAACAAGAATCCCCATCTTAGACTTTGCTTCTAAGGAATTCAACCTAATAGAGAATTGGGGAAAAGGGGCATTTGAGAACAGTCTCAAACTTGACTGCACATCATAATTACCTGAGCAGCTTTAAAAACACAAATTCCCAGGCCCTACATCCAGAGATTCTGATTCAGTGGATATAGAGTGGGACATGAGATACTGTGGTTTTCCTAAGTACATCCTTGGTAATTTTAATGCAGCCAGTCCTTTGACCAATGGGAACCACTCACTCTAGTTCATTGTTTTTATTTCCTTTCTTAGATTTTTTTATTAGGAAACATTCATTGATAAGTTCCGGAACAAACTGCACTATCTGTTGAAGACACTAAGAAGCAGAGATTTATGTAAAAGGACCCATAGTTTTTGAAAAATTTATTGAAGTTCAGCATACCATGCTGACTCTCAGAACTTTTTAAAGTACTTTGTATCTTTACATTTGTGTGTGTGCGTTCTAAAATGTAAAGGTCTGTCTGGTTGGAAAAAGAGAGACTATTTTCAGGAATTGGGTTGCTATGGAGCTTTCCAAAAAAGGATATCTGAGCAAACTTATAATTTAATTAATAGTTCCCAATCTCCATGCTTGGAAGTGTTAACCTATTAACCACTCCCCCAATGCTACAGAAAACACTTCCCTGTACCCTAGCTGCTTTCTTCATTCAGTAAATATTTATTGAGCACTTAAAATGTACTAGGCACCATTCTAGGCACTTGGGCTTTGTCAGTGATAAAAACAAAAACTCCTGCTAGCTTAATAGCTGTGTGATCTTGGTCAAGATCTTCAAACTGTCTTGGCCTCAGTTTCCTCATGTGTAAAATGAGAATAATAAAACTTACTGCACATAGTAATTGCAAAGATTAAATACGATTCTATGTAGAAACACAATCATTGGACCCCTGGCTGGTGTGGCCTAATGGATTGAGCACTGGCCTGCAAACTTAGGGAGTCACCGGTTCAGTTCCCGGTTGGGGCACATGCCTGGGTTATGGGCCAGGTCAGGTCCCCATTAGGGGTGGTGTGAGAGGCAACCACACATTGATATTTCTCTCACTCTCTTTCTCCCTCCCTTCCCCTCTGTCTAAAATAAAAAAAATAAAATCTTAAAAAAAAAGATTCTCTGTAGAAAACACAGTCATTGGCACATCATTAATTTTTTTCAACATCATTAAAATGTGAAAACTGGTACTTATCACTATTATTGTTGTGGGTATGAACATGTCTACCTTCCCCAGTAGGCTGTAAACTTCTCATGGGCAGTAATAGTACCCAAGGCCTTTTGATATCATCCAAATATCTTACCAGAGCAGGGGCTTAATAAATAAATGTTGGTTGAGTGGATTAAAAGCATCTCACTGTAGAGAGGACTTCCAGCTTTTTCATGCTGTAGATTTAGGAAGCAGTGAGAAATAGATTAGGCCCATGGGAACTTCTTTATTCACCCCCCTAATTTAAGGTGTGAGTTGTGGTGGGTGGGGTGCTAAAGAAAAACAAGACTGAATAAGATTCTACTCCTCATACTCTCCCAGAAGACTGCAAGAAAGAAAATATATTCTTTTTTTTACCTTCTCTGATAGATTTAGTGTGCCAGTAAGTCCTGCTGACCTCTTTTGTGTTTTTTTTTGTGTGTCTGTCTCCTAATTCTCTTTTCCATTCTTCTCTATTGTTCACCTTGGTTTCTGCCACCTATGGGAAAAGTGCTGCTGGTCTAGTGTCCACAGAAGAATGTCTGGAAGTAAAGAGGCATTGTGCATCCAGGGTCCCAGAGCTGTTGCTTTCTAATCCCACAGACAGCACCCTACAAAGAGCTAGCCAGCAGTTGCATCAAAACCACACGTCAGGTTTGTTGACCACCAGATTCCCTGCATTTTGTCTTCTCATTCTAGCCTTCGCCCCTCACCCCCGGCCTTTCTGGAAAGCAAAAGGCAAGTTCACAGGATGCAGGGCCTTCTTTCTTCCCTGACATCTGGTTTGATTCTGAGTAGTTAAATAGTGGCTTTGCCATGAACAACAAAAGCTAATTCACTGTGGTTTTTAAACACCAAGTGCAAATATTTTTCCTTTTCAGCTTGGGGTCACTGGAAGGGAAAAAACAGGACTGAGAAGGACATTATCCTTTTAAAAACTATTACAACTTCCCATAGAAAATAAAACAATGGCATCATTTCCTTCCATTCATGAGAGTCTTTTTATGAGTGATTGTTGTTTGAAGCAAGACTAGGGATCTGAAGAAGATTTTTAAATCCTGTTTTAGCTTGGTTTTCTACTCAAAACCCCACCATGATTGCTTTTAAGAGGCCACACAAATCCCAGTAAAGCCTAGGGCCACCCTCTTTGCTTTCTCTCTCCTTTGTCTTCATCCCTGGCTGGCTTTCTCTCTTCCTTTTCTTCAGCCCTTTGATTTCCTCCCTCATGCAGGGCCCCGACCTTCTGCTAATGGGAAGGATATGTTAGACAGGAGCACTACAATTTACAGTATTTTAGGCAATGATCATGCCATCCACTGATGCCGCTAACATCTTGGAAGGCTGACGATTTTGTCTGAGTCACTTCCCCAAGGTTCTAGCCAGAGTTTCTGTTGATTTGGACTGTCTTAATGCATCCCTAGACTGAGCACCATTCTGTTCATCTTCAGAAATGAAGTCACTTATTTTGACTCTTGCTCCACATGATTAAGGAGCAGAAGCAATCAATGCAGGGAACTGATGTCATCAGCAGAGACCTGATGATTATCAGAAGAAAGCAAGTCTATGTACCTCACTATCATTTATTTCAATATTCTTTCTGGATGGCAAAACAAAAGCTCTTCTCCACCTTTCCATAAATTTCTTTTATTTCCTTCTCTCTACCCATCTAGCTTTTGCACATGGGTTCAGTGCTGGCTTCAGGTGGAAGGAAAAGCATATGCCGTGATGACATAAAGGCTATAAGATCAGAACTATTGAAGTCTCTAAATTCTCCTTTTCTTGTCAAGAGAACAATCTGAGTAGGTTCCAGAATGGTTGATGTTTGTGAAGAGACTTACAGATTCTTGCCATGTACTATTACTGTTGTTATTGGCATCACCAGAGTCTAACATGTTGATACAGGTGGTATGTGTGTTGGAGGTAGGAAAGGATCCGAAATTGATCTGCAACATGCAATGAAAAACTCCAGTTGTATCCCCTCCATCCTTTCAGTGTGTGTGCAAACATGTGCAGACCTGTTAAACAGCTCACCCTCACACTGACCTAAAATTTCACAGCTAAGTGAACCAGCCCCAGCCTTGTGGGAAGAATGGATGGCAATGTGTGGCAGCCATGGAATGATGGAATGAGACATATTCCTTCTCATGACTGCACAACTGACATAGGAGCTGGGCTGTTGTGGCTCCCTGGGTATTAGTATTTGTCCAGCTTCCTACTGTGGCATCATGCTAATGGTTTCCATAGCCACGTGGTACTTGGCAGAGCTTCTCAAGCTGGTAGGACCTGCAAGTCTGCATTTCTAAGAAGCTCCCAGGTGACGACTGACCCCTGGCCTATTGCACTTAGAGCAGCGAGGCTATAAAAAAGCACCACTGCATTCTAAACTCCTCCAGGGCTGGAAAAGAAAAGTACTAAGCTCCTCCTCTGGAGACAGGGTGTGTCCGAGGCTGCCCTGGAGTCCTGATTTGCCATTCAAGTGAACCCCAGAGGGATTAGAGGCTGGCCCAGCACTTGGGTGAGACCATCTCCCCCTCTGGGGGTGGGGGGAGTTCTGGAGACAGCACAGATGTTGTGTGAAAATCTGCCACCCTCCTTGCTGAAGGTTGCCCTTGCTCGCCCTCCGGCCCCCCTGTTCTGCCTGCTGACTTAAGCAGATCAGCTTTCAGCGATCTGGGACTCCAAGAGGGCTTTGGATAAAAGAAAAGGCCTGTCCTTAAGAAGCAGAGCTGGAATCCAAGCATGCCTCTCGCTTGCTGCATGCCCAAGAATGCAGGTATTTGGGGTTTGCAGCATTTCCTGGCAAGACAGAGGGGGAGGGGAGTTGGGGGAGGCCAGGCCTAATGGAGAGGGGCTTGAGCTTCAGCCGCTTCCTATTGTGGGGGGACCTGAAAAGTATGTTTTTTGAAAAAAAAAAACCGAGCCGTTGTACAAAATAGATGTGAGCAAGGGAGGCTGTGCCTGACTCTCAGGGTTGACCTTGACATTTGGGGTCAGTGGCTACTAAGCTTTGGGGACTTTGGTTTCTTTATAGTGGTTGGCCATATTTGCAAAGTTGCTCCCTCTGAAGTGTTGGTCTACTTAAGACAGAGAGGACCAGGCTTTCTCTCCCCTCCCCTTCCACTATGACATTTGCTGTCTTGTAAGAGGGCCCAGAGGGTAGCCCAAGTTGGGGTTCCAGGGTACAATTCCCCAGGACTGCTGGGAAGAGGCTCAGGCCTGTACCCTGTACCAGATTGCCCTGTCTGCTTGTCTCTTTCTTCTCCTCCCACCCTGCACCCCCTCCTGTCTTCCTGGAATTCCTCAGTATCCTACCCTCACCCTTACACAGAGAGATTTCTTTATCTCTCTATGACTCAAAACATCCCTGAACTGGGAGTCCCCAGACCCAAGTTTCCCAATATCTAGTTTCTTGTTCCATCTTAAATGGCCTCAAAACTTTTGGAGTCTGGCCACACAATTGAATCTTGTCTGAAAAGTGTTGAAATATTTGCAATGTTCATCCTACATTGGAGTTAGTCCTTCCGTTTTAACTCAGACTCCTCAACATCAGGGATAGTGTCTATCTTATATTTCTTCTATAGACTCACCCTGCTCCCCACCCTGTCATAAGAACATGCAGGGGTGGGCAGTGTGAGTGTTGAAGTCTCTGTTCTCCTTGCCCCAGCTAAACTACCTTATTGCACATTTGCCTCCACTGTTTCTGTGGAGAGTGATGCATGGCATGATGATACTCCAAGGGCCATGTGTTAGCCTAACCACTCCCAATACTGTTGTGTGCAGGCCTGCTCCATGAAAATGTTGTCCTGTCCTGCCATCTCAGAACACACCCTCTGAGTTGCTTTTCCAGGTGTGGTGATGGGGAGGCACTGGTTTGTGCCTGCTTTGTTACCTAAGATCTTTTAGGAGGGGAAGGGAACATGCTTGTGGACCAAGCAGTTTCTGGTGGGTACCACTGAACTTCTGTCAGTTTCTTCTGGGCATTGCTGTTTCTGAATTTGGGGGTGAAGTTGTTTGAATCCAAATCCCTAATATCATATATACTTGTGATGAATAACCATTATTTGTTGTGCAGGCCACACTTCAGATCAATTAACTCACAATCTATGGGGATGGAGCCAGGCACCAGTGCATTTATTAAAAAGCTTCCCAGGTGGATTCCAATGTACAGCAGGGTCAAAAACTACTGACTTAAGTAAGAGATGAGAACTTCACTCCCACTCTAACCCCCAACTTCCTCAGAGAACTGAGTAAGACAATTAAGAACCTAAGTCCACACATTTTCATAAGTTTCAGTGGATTTAGGGGAGAGTTTCCAACAGCCAGGTAGTAGTATTTCATCAGGCCCAAAGGACTAAGTAATTGGAGGGAGTACCAAAGAAATAAGGCCCCTCCAAGTACCTTCCAGAAGTTTCCAGTCTAAGCTCAAGGAGAAAGATAGGGAGAAGGCATTTAGAAGAGTCTGACCCAGTTTACCTCAGAGAGTTGGAGATCCAAGGCATCAGGGTGGCTGGCAGGCCAGGGAGGGATAGAGGAAGCTTGCAGGGCTACATGCAGGGAGCTCAAGCTTCTCAGAGCTGCTGGCATTTTATGAGTTTGGCCATCTTCTGGCATTAGAGTCAGCAAGGTCATGGTACCCCCTGCCAACTCTGGATAGTACATAAGTGGGGAGATCAGACCCTTAATGAAAGATGCCTCCAAGTAGGCTTTGGCTGGTATTGCATTCAGCACAATAAAAGCTGAGGGGGAAATGGCTGCTTTTTGACTCAACACAAATTTTATTACACCAAGTTTCATTATAAAAATGTTATAGTTTTAGGTGTGTGTTTACTATGTAAACAATGTAGTTACTCTGATCTTCACCATCTTTCAAACTAGAGTCTCAAGGGAGTTTTATTTACGAGATTTAAAGCCATGGAGCAATTGTTTCATATGATTACCTTATAAGCATAGGAATAATTCAGGGCAAAATAAAACTCTATGCTTTCTTTCCTCCTTAAACCCTGCCAAATCTCTCCAACCTGGAGGCAGTCACAGCCACATGCTGACAATGTTAGACTATAGCTGTTAGACTATAGATATAAAAGGCATAGTGTGGTCTTCAGGAAAAATGAAGCATGGGCTCCTATTGCATACAGCCTACAAGGCTCTCCTGGTGGCTTGGGCAGGTATGAGAACCACTTAAACTGATCAGGCAACCTCTCAGGGCCCAGACCCTTATACCAACCCATAGTAGGGACCAGTGGGCCCAGATCTTGGGGCATTCATATTTCCCAGAAGGAAACCATCATGAATAAAGCATATTTACCAATATGAATGTCAGCTCAGGTTCCTTAGTTCATTTCTGGGAATTCCACATTCGGAAGGAGCAAGGTATAGGCTGCCACCATTTTATGACAAAGTCTGTTTTGTCCGTTTTATTGGTGTTTTCCACTTTTAATTTATGTGATTTTATATTCATTTACTTGGGATTTTAACTTGTTTTTTTCTATTTCTTAAATTGAATGCTTGCTTTAAAAAATAAATATGAGAACTGAGAACTGATAAATTTATCTCAGAGTAACAGCTTTGGTAATTTCCATTGGTTTTACTCTGTGGGCTTATTGTTATGGGCTTCATCCACTAGATAGGTTTTGGAGAGGCAGCATGGTGTAAGGAAAATGAACTTTGGTGTCCTTCAGATATGGGTTTGAATCCTTACTCTACCATTTATCAGTTGTTTAACTTGGGGAAAGTTACAGGATTGCAACTTCCTGATTTCTAAAATGAAGATGATAATATGTACCTTGTGTATTCTTTAAATTAGAATTAAAATGAAAGAATGCAGGCAAAGGATGTAGCATTAGTGTATCTAGTAGCTGCTCAATCCATAATAAGCTATGGATAATAATCATATTTAAAATAAGATGCCTGCAGCAAAGGCAAAAGCTTTGTGGCTGGGAAGCTGCTCTCCATTTGCATGTCTTAGGCAGAGGGCCAGGATAGTGGGTGTCCTTTCTGGATCAACCCACTTATCCTAATGTCCTCCAGAGGCACTGGCAGATGGGACATGAAAATACCAACAGTGTGCGTAGGGGAGGGCATGCAGCCAAATGTTACACTGGATTGAACATGCCGAAGCGAGCCAGGAAAAAAGCCCAGCACAACACAGAAACTCACCATTGAGAAATTCCTCTGAAGTTTCTTAGTCTCTGTCTCTTGTGGAATGTTCCTCCAATAGAATATTTGACCTGTGCTGTCCCAGACCTGGACTCTTTCCTGGCTACCCAACTGAGTTGCTTCCCATTGCATAGGACCCTGACCGCTTGTCATGAGCCTTGAAGGAAGTGAACATTGTGGGAGCTAAACTTTTTAGAGCTGCATCTCAGTGCTGGGCTCTATGTATCAAACATGCCTAAGGCACAGTTCTGCCCTTAAGGACTTCCTGGTCAGGAGGACACTGACTTATGAGTGCCAGAAAGGCTGGGTACCTCAGGCCCCATCCACAGGAAGGAGGGACCAACTCTCCCTCCTGGGATGGCTCAGCTAGCCAGCTGAGACCACTGGAGGAGGGAAGTTTTAAACTGACTCTGTAAATAGGTTAAGGTGTATCAAATTTTAGGTGTATTTTTGTTCATGGGTTTTTTTTTGGTTGTGTCTTATTTTGTTTTATTTTTTAGAGTATGATAGAATTAACTCACTCTGATGATGTTCAAATATAAAATAAGTACCTGGTCTCTAAAACCAAGAGAAACATTTTATAGAGCCAAAATTTTGCAGAAAATGAAAGCCTGTTTGCTTTGGGTTGATTCTTGCCTTCTCTCAGTCTGGGGGAGTGAGGAGGTAGAGGTGTTGATAAGATTAAGAAAGGATAAGGCTGCATGAAGTTATCAACAACTGTAATCTGCTGTCCACATTCTCTCTCTCCTGCCCAAGGTCTCTGTTTGTAAAGGTAGGTGGAAGGTTACTTGTCTGTGTTCAAGGAAGAATCTTCTAGTCTTTTCTAAAGCCCACCCATGCTTCTGAATACTCCACTGGATAGCATGGTTCCCTGCCTCATAGGTTAGCAGGAATACTGAGAAACTCTACTCTCCTGAGGGATTCTGGCCTTACCTGTGGCTATACATCATTGACATAGAGTGTGGTGATAATCACTGGCTCCCAAAATGGCAGAAAGAAACAGAAAGGAATTAATCTCAGCTATATCCTCTCACAATGGAAAAACAGGACTGATTCTTTAGCATCCAGAGGCCAAATGTTAAACTCTCATAAGGGTAAAAATGCAAACATTTTCTAAGCTTTAAAGAGCGGACTCCCAGGAATGTTATCTTTACTCCTTTCTTGCCGTACCCTACAATGGAGCACAGAGAAAATTTTGATTATTCTTCAAAATAGAGAAAATCACTCTTCAATAACTGCCCTGTTTTTGTGTTATACTTGTCATTAACAACTAAGATCCCTCTTCCATCTAAGTTTTTAGCCCCAGAAACCTTCACCAGCAAATTAGAGCTGGATGATTAATTTGAAAATAAAGATGTGCTTGAGAACAGGCCAGGGGCACACATCAACAACCATAGAACCATTGGCTTAAATGAGCTATAAATTACTCATCCCAACTAACACAGACCTGTAGCTCCTGTTCTGAAAGCCAGGGATGATGACAGGGGCCACGAGTTTCTAGTACTTTCCATGCATACCTTGGAAAGCAAGGAAAATGGCTGCCTGGGAAAATCAGTATAATTGTGTATTGAGTGCTTTTCCTTGGAAAGAAGTTGATTTGTAGCATCTCTTGATTAATTGGTCTTTTATTTTTCCCCTCCTGCCCCTCTCCTCTTGGAATTTAATTGCTTCTTTTTTAATTTTTTTTTTTACATGAAAGATATCATGGGTAAAAAGAAAAGATTTTATTTTGAAGAACAATGATCACATTAACAAGGTGACAGCAGATAAGCTAAAAGACTCCGTTTTCTGCCGGGGAAGAATGTTCTTTGCCACCAAATTGCATTCTGCTTCTCTTTGTCTACTCTCCTTTTATAGGAGGGTGGCAGGCCCAGCCACTGATGGACTCAGAAGAAATAACTGGAGATAAGATATACCCTTGATTCATGTAAGAAGGGAAACTTTTGAGTTGAATGATAAAGAATGACTTCCTTTCCTGTTGTACAACATTCTTGTGGCTGGAGCTCCCTATAGGACAGTGGTATTTCTCTGCCCTTGGTCCAAAGTGTCAAGCAGAAAATAATTATAAAATCTAAAACTTGGTAAAGGGCAAAAATCCAATTCTTGCAATTTAATAGATGTCTAGGCCTGGAGCAGATTCTGTTGGTACAGAATCTCCCTACATCCTGCCCTATATTTGGGGAAAACTGAGGACTCCCCTTACCTTTAAGGTATTGTAGCTATACCCAGAGACCCAACCAGTACTCAGTGAAAGAGCAGTCAAACCAAAATGGTGTTTGATTATGTCTCCAAGTGTGTCTATTTAAAAAAAAAAACAACAGGCTTCGAAATGATCAAAGAAAAAGTGGATGGGGTATGGAGGAGGTAAAGAGGGAAAGGGAAAGAAGCTTCCTGAAGGAGGTGAAATTTTAGGTAGACTTTGATGGATAGGTAGGAATTTGTTAGCCAGGAGAAACATTCTGGGATTACACCTCTCTTAGCTGCTGTTTCTTCTGCAAAATATCATAGGCTTTTTGTGAAGATTGTATGATGTAATAAAAATAAAGTGCACTGCACAGTGCTTGGTACATGATAAGGCTGAATGTTTGCTGTCATCGTCGTCATCATCATCATCATCATCATCAGGAGTTGGTGTTTGAAGTGTGTGAGCAAAACTTTCAGGGTCTTTCGTAGGGAAATGTTGCTATCAGTCACAGGTAATTAAAATCCTTTTCCCTATAATCTTACCCCACTTTTTCTGAGGCTAACCCTCATCTTTCATATCTTGGCATACTTTGGTTAGTATCAGTTTACCTCTGGCAATGAAAACACACTCAAGCAAGTATCAAAAGATGTTTTTAATCCTACTCCATTTCCCAATATAACATTTTATACACTCGTTTATAATTTCAGTAGTGGGTGGCTATTTGAGTGAAAGTGTAAATATAAAACCAATAGCTTATGTTGGCATTTCTATTGGGTCTTTGTTTTCAACATCTTATTTAGTAACTTCAAAAAATATTCACTTAGGGTATGTTTTTCTTCCAATCTGTTTATTCTCCAGTGGTTTCATTCAGGTCACAAAGGAAAGGTGTTTTGGGAAAGAAGCAATGAAACTTATTTCTTCTAAACTTTGAAAGTTAAGACAGAAGGCTAAGTACTTTTAAATCATAAATAATTAAAATAATGTGTTTGAGAGGGGCTTGTCCATTGACTTTGGGGGCTGAAGAGATTTGGGACCAGTGGTTATGAAAAAAACAAGATGTTAACATTAAAAGTAATTTAATGACCCCTTATTATGTACTCAGCAGGACTTTGCTAATTGCTCTGTCATAATTGATACTGCACAATTTTAATGCTCCTTCCATAGATGAGGAAAATGAGGCTTAGAGTATTTATATACCTTGCCTGAGATTATAGCTCAGATGTTGCAAAGCCAGGACTTGGATTCAGTTCTGTCTGATTCCCAAACCTGGGTTTTTTACCATCAGGTTATTTTGCCTGCAAGGGCTTGAAAATAATGACCCCAAACTAAACATGGGGGTGGTATTTTTAGGTTATTACACGTTAAGAGTTAAAAAGATGTGCTGTGGCCTATGTACAATTTCAGCTTAGGTCATCCAAAGTAGAAGGAAACTTAGTTTTGATTTGAAGGAGCAAAACCCAATCCACAGAGATGGCCTCCACCAAAATGACACTGTGAGCTAAGAAGAAAGACAAGGGACAGAACCAGTAGTGTTCTATGGCTTGAGAAACCAGAGGAGGATAAGTAAGGCCTTTTACTTTCTCCTTAAATTCCTATAACGATTCTACTTTTTGCTAATTAACTTGACTGCCTGTAACTGATATATTTATTACCAAGCATTGTTTATCAATGACATATTGTTCAAGTGCTCATTTCCTAGGAGAGGGTTATAAATGTCTTCTGGGCATCATAAAAGGTGATGGGTTAACAAGTGTTGGATGTTGTGGCAGGTTAGGAAGTTACAATACAGATCTTCCTACACCTTTGCTTGAATGTGTTGGCAGTTCAGCATGAAGAAGTGGTGTTTTTCATTAGTGAGAAAGAGGATATTTCATCCTCTAATTTCTTAACTTTACATCCTGGTGAAGGTGCTTGCAGGAATTATGCTTCATCTCATTCAAAGTTTTGGAGCAAAGTAACAAGTAGCAGATATGATTACA
>VMDR010022376.1:0-16278 GCA_007922815.1 Macrotus californicus
TAAATATTTTAGGCTTTGCCAGTCATACAATCTTCTGACCACTCAACTTGACCACTGCTGCACAAAAATGGCCAAAAGATAAAACTTAAATAAACAAGCATGGCAATCATTCAGTAAAACTTTATTTACAAACTTACAGATCCACTGGTTCTATTTATTTATGGGACTTAATTTTTGACACATGGACTTACTTTAATTTTTTCAGAATTTTATTTTTTAAATGCATTTTATTATGACATTATAATTGCCCCAATTTTTTCCCTTTTGCTCCCCTCTGCCTGGTACCCCCATTCCCTCCAGCAATCCCCTCCCTTAGTTCATGAGTCATGCATGTAAGTTCTTTGGCTTCTCCATTTCCTATACTGTTCTTAACATCCTTCTGTCTACTTTGTACCTACCAATTTGTACTTCTTAATTCCTACACCTTTTCCCCATTCTCCCCCACTCCCCTCCCAGCTAACCCTCCAAATGATCTCCATATCTATGATTCTGTTCCTGTTTTACTTGTTTGCTTAGTTTTTTATATTCAGTTGTTGATAGTTGTGCTTCACCACCATTTTAATGTTTATAGTTTTGATCTTCTTTTCCTTACATAAGTCCCTGTAACATTTCATATAATAATCGCTTGGTGATGATGAACTTCTTTAGTTTTACCTTGTCTGGGAAGCACTTTATCTGCCCTTCAATTCTAAATGACAGCTTTGCTGGGTAAAGTAACCTAGGTTGTAGGTCCTTGCTTTTCATCACTTTGAATACTGCTTGCCAAAAAGAAGCCTCCAAAGCTTCTTTTGAGAAATTAGCCTACAGTCTTATGGAAACTCCTTTGTAGGTAACCATCTGCTTTTCTCTTGCTGTTTTTAAGATTCTTTATTTTTAACCTTAGGCATTTTAATTATGATGTGCCTTGGTGTGGTTCATTTTGGGTCCAACTTGTTTGGGACTCTCTGTGCCTCCTGGACTTGTATGTCTACCTCCTTCACCAAATTAGGTAAATTTTCTTTCATTAATTTTTCAAGTAAGTTTCAACTGCTTGTTCTTCTTCTCATTCTGGAATCCCTATGATTCAGATGTTGGTAAGTTTGGAAATGTCCCAGAGGCTCCTTATTCTATTCTCATTTTTCTGGATTCTTTTTTCTTCTTGCTGTTCTAATTGAATGCTTTTTTCTTCCTTATGTTCCAAATCGTTGATATGAATCTCAGCTTCATCCCCTCCACTGTTGGTTCCCTGTGGATTCTTCTTTACTTCACTTAATGCAACCTTCATTTCTGTCTAGCTCTTTTTTATGCTGTTGTAGTACCCAATGATTTCTTTGAGCAACCCAATTACCAGTGTTTTGAACTCTGCATCTGATAAGTTGCTTATCTCCATTTCATTTGGTTCTTTTCCTGGAGTTCTGTTCTGTTCTTTCATTTAAGCCATATTTCCTTGTCTCCTCAATTTGGCAGCCTCCCTGTGTTTGTTTCAGTGTATCAGGTAGAGCTGCTTTGATCCCGTCTTAGTAGTGTGGCCTCCTAAAGCACCTGGTAAACTGCGGGAGCAGAGCCTTAGGTAGTCCCCAGGCAGGGCAACTTGTTTCACTGCTTTGTGGCTCTGTGTGGGGGAGGGCTCAGAGAGGAACCAGTATTGCTGCCTGGCCTCTGGAGATTGCCTGAGAGGAAGCTGTCTCCCCAACACCTGTCCCCTTGCTAGTCACTTCACTTTCTCCCCTTCTCTCCGTATGCCACTTGTGCCCTTCCAGCTGTTGCCTTGGTGCTGAATCCCAGAGGGGGTGGGTCTGCTTGAGTCTTAAGTCCGTTGCAGGCCCTTTAAGAGGAGTCTCTTGAGAATCTCACCCTGGGCTGGGTGGTCTGGTGTGGAGCTGGGATCACTTGCTCCCAGGGTATCCCTCTCAATTTTTATCTACTACATGTGAAGGTGGGACCACCCGTTCCACTGCCTTTCCATGCTTCTCCACGCCTCCGTCTCTGCCCCTCCTACCTGTCTGGATGAATGTGGCTTCTTTAAATCCTTGACTGTTGGACTTCCATACAGCTCAATTTTCTGACGAATCTGGCTTTTATTTGTTTTGTACTTTAGTTGTAATTTTTTCTGTAGTTGTATGCAGAAGTAAAGGGTGTTTACCTACACCTCCACTTTGGCTGGAAGTCCTTGTCAATGGACTATCTGTAGAATATACTTCCTATGTAGAGTGCTTCCCTACTCTATTGAGTTGGTCACATACTTAATTAGCAGGAATTAAAAAAAACAGTATCAAAGTCACAAGATATCCTCTAAGAGCAAAGGGGCATTAAATCAAGTTATATTGGACCCAGAACATATTGCGCCAAAGGGGACTCCCCTTAACCAGAGGTGGACATGGCCAACTTGCAAACATGCGCTGTTGTACTCAGGATACAGAAAATGACTAATAATTAAAATTCTGTTAAAATATATACTTGTACAAACTTTAATCAAATCTACAATTTAAGGAGGCAAGGTCATACATACAGTGTCAACTGACACTGCACTAGGATAAACCTGCCTGAAGGTGCTTCCTTAAGAGTGAAGCACCAGGGGACAGACTTTAAGATGGCACTCATGGTCAGGGGGAATGTGCGCCTACTTAAAATCTCTACCCTGTCCAGGTGGAGAAGAGTCACTTCAGGTTGGGTGGGTGTAGTCTAGCAGTTTTCCTCACAGCAGGGGTGCAGAACTTAAGAAGGTACTTGTTTAGAGTCCTGCAAATGCAGGACTGACACTTGGTCTTGCTGTTCCCAATTCTGCACACATGGCACCTCACTGGCCTCAATCTAGTTCTGGCCTTGCTATGAGGTTGACATTAACACAAACAAATCACTTAGAGGGCCAAGTTACCAGTGATAGGTGTCTCATAGCTCTAGAAATAATCTTAGAGAACGTCATATGGCGAATCATACCATCTTCCTTACATATCAATCTTGGTGATTATAAGAGTCAAATTTCTATCTTGACAAGACACTTATGTGAACAACTAACAATGGTCAAGACAGGAAAAAATCCCTTTGGGCCCATAAATAATTAAGTTTGATCCACCATATTTTAAAAAAGGAAATTAATGTAAAAATACTTAGCACTGGTATTTAGGACTAGGCACGAAGTCATTCTCTCTTCCTGATTTCACGCAGGGATGTATCACTATTCAGACTATCATTACACAGAACAGAGTATATAGGCTGTTTCCCTTGTAAGACAAAATACCTACCACAGGCACCATGTATTTCTTTCAAATTATTTTTTCATTCATATTTAATACACAAAAGGGCTGCATCAGCAGAGTTTTTGTTCCAAAGGCTCCTATTTCAAATTCTGCACACTTTGGCCTCTCCCTCTCACGGAGAACTTACCTGTGTGACTAGCGGCTGCAACAGGGCTGCGGATCCTTTGCCTACACAGCGAACAGCAAAGCGGAGGCATCTGCAACAACGCTCTACAATCCGATTATCAGCCCGGTGCTTATTTAGAGTCTCAGATAAAACTGGCCATATCTGAGTTAAAAGTGAAAGAGCACAAGAAAGAAAATAATGAACTAAACGCTGAAAAAAAAAAAAGTTCCCAAGTTAGTAACATCTGATTTGGCTTTCAAGTTACTTGATAAAGCTTTCTTTATAGGAACACACATGGCCTGATTCTGGAGTGGGTGTTTGTTTATGTGCAGAGATTCAAAACACTATCCGGCACTAAAACACAACGACTCTTCAGAACTGCAAGGGGAGCATGTCTACCTTTACTAAAAAACAAAGACATTTTCCTAAACTTTGAACTTCCTCATTTAGGGTAGAAAGAATTAGTATGAATTATAGAGGAAAAACGTTTAAAGGCAGTTTCAAGAAGGTGGAAGACCTTGAACAAAAGGACTAGAGTAAAGCAAATAGCATTATTTGATACCATGGAACACTTAAGAATATTTGGTGTGCCCCCTGCCCTGTAGCCTGAAAATCACTTCTCCCATCCAAGTAGCTAAGCAGGCTTGACCCTGCTTAGCTCCCGAGATCAGATGAGATTGGGTATGTTCAGGGCGGTATGGCTGTAGACTGAAAAGTACGCCTCAAAACATGCATTTTGATCCTCACAGTGAAAAAGCATAAGGGAAGTATGTTATCAATAGGAAACTAAAGTCATGAAGGTTAACTGGCTTTGTGGGAAAAAAAATGCTAGCACTAATCAGGCCTCCTAGCACCTTTAGGATTCACACAGTTAATCTATTCCTCCATCTTTGGCCTTTCAAAATTTCCCTACAGTCGGTTTACTTAAAAAAAAAAAAAGAAACAAACAAAGAAAAAGAAAGAACAACTAAGCCCTGGCTGCTGTGGCTCAGTGGACTGAGTGCCAGCCTGGGAACAGAAAGGTCATCGGTTCAATTCCCACTCCGGGCACATGCCTGGGTTGTGGGCCGGGTCTCCAGTTGGGGGCGTGCGAGAGGCGACTGATTGATGTATCTTGCACACTGATGTTTCCCTCCCTCTCCTTCTCCCTTCCTTCCCCTCTCTAAAAATAAATAAAATCTTTTTAAAAAACCCTAAAATCAAAATTACTTATTTGGATGGATCCATTGCTCTCTTCATTGGTATTTAAACCACATGAACAAGTTAAATCTTCCTTTGAACCTAGAAGAAAGCGCCTTCTCCCTCTAGTTAAGCACCGTAAGGAGAGAGGAAGAAAGTCTTGTTCCACAGGTATCTGTTAGCACTTACTTCTTGTATGACTTTTTGGCACGGATGGGTCTGCCCATTTTCCACAATGGGATTGGTGTGTCTGCGGAAAGACAATGGCCCAAATTAGTGGAAGAAGAGGAATTTCACTGAGGACCCAGAGCCCTGTCCCTGTTACTTTATTTAGTATCAGTCTCACCAAATAAAAAAAAACAGATAGTAAGGTTATTTGTAAGACTCAAAAGCTTTTCCTCCTATTCCATTTAAACAAACGCAAATGGTTTTTAAATCAGCCTATCATTTATTGCCACCTTCAAGCCACTGCCACTAGAACACGTACGTAAACTCAATCTAACTCTGGATACATGGGCTGCGGATGTGGGACACCACAACTATCATTTTCATTTTTTCCCTTTATAAACCTGAATATGTAGTCTCTTCCAAATTGATAAAAAAATATATACAGACTGTCTGAATCCACCATGAGAAATGAAGTACTGCTCTATTCTCAGCATTGAAAGTCAAAAGCTTCAGGAAATCTAGGCTACCAAAGATGTTCCCCATGATTCTAGTCTGAACCCAGTAATACATACAACACACAGGCCCACACACAATATGTCAAATCCAACTATTTGTCTAGTTCTAGAATCCACTAATTTGAAGCAGGAAAAAAAACTGTATAATTAACTACCAACCTCTTTAAAGAAAAGAATTCTCTAACTAGAAAATGTTTAACAGCAATTAAAATCTACCTATTTTTAAATCTTGGCAATTCCATCTATTGTGAAGTAAGAGTTATTGTTAATAGGCTCTCAAAATGGCATGGAACAGGGCTCTCTCCTGATTATACAAGGAAAGCACTGCACTGACTCATATAAAGATAGCTTTTGACAAAAACTAATAAGCTGCCCTGGCCAGTGTGGCTCAGTTGGCTGGAGCCGTAACTGAAAGGTCGCAGGTTTAATTCCCAGTCAGGGCACATGTCTAGGTTGCAGGTTTGTTCCCAGTCCAGGCATGGGCAAATGTGATCCCTGGCCTGGACACATATGATGCCTGGTCTGGGTACGTATGGGAGACAACCAATTGGTGCTACCACCTTGCATCGATGTTTCCATCTCTCCCTTCTTCTCTCTCTAAAATAAATGGAAAACAAATGTCCTTTGGTGAGGATAAAAGAAAAATGAAAAACTAATTAGCTAAAAACAAATGCCTATTTTAACTTATTCCACAGAAGCGTTTATGCAACTATTGCTCTGACATTCCAGTTATGAGTCTCACAAGTTACAAATTATGTAGCTCAGTAAGGATCCCTTTTTGAACATGTCACTTCAATGCTTTTATTTTCTTCTGCTATTTTTCTCTGTTAATCTTTTAAAAAATATTTTACTGATTATGCTATTTCAGTTGTCCCCATTTCTTTTTCCCTCCATATAGCATCTTCCCCCTTAGTTCACGTCCAGGGTTCGTAAGTGTAAGTTCTTTGATTTCTCCATTTCCTGTACTGTTCTTAACCTCCCCCTGTCTATTTTGTACCTACCAATGTGTACTTCTTAATCCCTGCACCTTTTTCCCCATTTTCCCACATGCCCCTCCCCAACTGGCCACCATTCCAATGTTCTCCATATCTGTAATTCTGCTGTTGTGCTTGTATACTTAGTTTGTTTTTCAGATTCAATCACTGATAGTTGTGAATTTATTGCTATTTTAACATTCATAGTTTTAATCTTCTTTTTCTTAAGTGCCTGTAACCTTTCATAGAATGGTGTGGTGATGATGAAATCCTTTAGCTTTATCTTGTCTGGGAAGCACGTTATCAGCCCTCCTATTCTAAATGATAGCTTTGCTGGATAGAGTAATCTAGGTTGTAGGTCCTTGCTTTTCATCACTGAATACTCCTCGTGTCTTCCGGCCTGCAAAGTTTCTTTTGAGAAATCAGCTTGAAGTCTAATGGGAACTCCACTGTAGGTAACTATCTGCTTTTCTCTAGCTGCTTTTAAGATTCTCTCCTTAGCCCTGGCTGGTGTAGCTCAGTGGATTAAGCATCGGACTGTGAGGCAGAGGGTTGCTGGTTCGATTCCCAGTCAGGGCACATGCCTGGGTTGCGGGCCAGGTCCCCAGTCGGGGTCACGTGAGAGGCAACCACACAGTGATGTTTCCTTCCCTCTCATTCTCTCCCTTCCCCTCTCTAAAATAAAATGTTTAAAAAAAAAAAGATTCTCTCCTTAACCTTTGGCATTTCAATTATGATGTGTCTTGGTGTGGTCCTCTCTGCATCCATCTCATTTGGGACTCCATGTTTCCTGGACTTGTATGTCTATTTCCTTCATGAAATCAGTAAGTTTTCTTTCATTATTTTTTCAAATAAGTTTCAATTTCTTGCTCTTTCTCTTCTCCTTCTGGCACCCCTATGATGTGAATGTTGGTGCATGTGACGTTGTTCCAGAGGCACCTTAACCTATTCTGGTTTTACTCTTTTTAAAAAACATTTATTTATTTTTAGAGAGAGGGGAAAGGAGGGAAGAAAGTGAGGGAGAGAAACTCAATGTGTGGTTGCCTTTTCCATGCCCCCTACTGGGGACCTGGCCCACAACCCAGGCATGTGCCCTGACTGGGAACTGAACCAGTGACCCTTTGGTTCGCAGGCCAGTGCTCAATCCACTAAGCCACACCAGCCAAGGGCTTGGATTTTTTTTTCTTCTTGCTCTTTCTGATTGAATGTTCTTTTTCTTCTTGATGTTCCAAATCATTGATTTAATTCTTGGTTTCAACCACTCACTGTTAATTCCTGTAAATTTTTCTTTATTTCAATTCTGATTGAAATAAAGAAATTTTCTTTATTTCATTTCTGATTTGATCATTTTAATGCTGCTGAAGTACCCACTGAGTTCCTTGAGGATCCAAATAACCAGTGTTTTGAACTCTGCACCTGATAGATTGCTTTTCTCCATTTTGTTTAGTTCTTTTTCTGGAGTTTTGTTCTATTCTTCCATTTGGGCCATATTTTTTTGTCCCCTCATTCTGGCTACCTCCCTGTATTTGTTTCTATGTATTAGGTAGAGTGCTTTGACTCCCTGGCCTAATGTAGAAAAGTCACTGTTAACTGCCTGGGTGGACCCTTAGGTAACTGTCAGGGTAGGGCTTACCTGGTGAACCAGGCTGATGGAGTCTCAGATATGTTATTGCTACACTGTGGCTTTGTGTGGGGGAGGGCTCAGAAAAGGAACAATGGCCTCTGCCTGGCCTCTGGAAGTTTCCAGGAGGAAGCTGTCTCCCAGATCTTGCCCTGATGCAAAACACGTCAGTTCCTCTCCGTGCGCCACTGGTGCCCTTCAAGCTGCTGCCCCAGTGCTGGAGCCCAGAGGGAGTGAGTCTGTGTAATTTCATTGCAGGCCCTTTTTGAGGACACGCCTGAGAATCCTGCCGTTTCCTCTGCTGCCCCAATCCCCACTGGTTTTACAGCTAGAAGTTACGGGGACTTAGATTCCTGGCACTAGAACTTGGGATCGGTTGGTCTGGTGTGTGGCTGGGATTCCTCCCTCCCGAGATATCCCTCCTGGTTTTTATCCATCACTTGTGGGTGTGGGACTAGCCTGTTCTGAGTACCCAACCGTCCTACCTGTTTGAATCAGTGTGACCTCTTTAATCCCTCGGTTGTGGGGCTTCCATACAGCTTGATTTTGGACAGTTTTGAACGACAGTTGTTTTATAGTTCAGTGGTGACTTTTGCTGTTGTGTGAGGAAGTGAGCCCTGGTTCCCTACGCCTCCATTTTGAGCAGACGTCCTCTGCTTTTCCTTTTTTAAAAAGCTTTTATTTAAGTTATTCATTTATTTATTTTTAGAGAAGGGAAGGGAGGAAGAAAGAGAGGAAGAGAAACATTGGTGTGTGAGATACACACACACATTGGGAGATCAGTTGTCTCTCATGAGCCCCCAATGGCAGACGTGGCCCCAAACTCAGGCATGTGCCCTGACTGGGAATTGAACCGGTGACCCTTCAGTTCACAGGTCAACAACACTCAGTCCACTGAGCCATACCTGCCAGGGAGATTTTATTTATTTGTAGAGAGAAGGGAGGAGAAAGAGAGGGAGAGAAATACCAATTGGTTGTCTTCCATACACACTCTGACCGGGGACCAAACCTGCAACCCAGGCATGTGCCCTGACTAGAAATTGAACCCATGACCTTTTGCTTTGCAGTATGACGCCCAACCAACCAAGCCACACTGGATCATGGTTAAAATGCTTTTTTAATTATTAGGCTCCTTTTGATTTTGAAGGATTAATTCCACCTGGTAATTGAAGAGACCTCATTATTGCTTTGTACTCATATACTATACAATGTGTCTGAAAGTGTGTGTCGCCCTTGAAGAGCAAGCAGCAGCAGCGTCACCAGGGAACTTATTAAAACTGTAAATCCTTGGGTCCTACCCAAGATCTAATTAATCAGATCATCTAGGGAGGGGACCCAGCTATCTGTGTTTTGATAAGCCATACAGGTGACTCTGATGCATGTTAAAGTTTGAGAATCATTCATCTAAAGACCAGAAAAATTAATTACATTTTAAAGGGTCTTTTGACAAAGGTCTACCACAAACAAGTTCTTAGTACTTGCCTTTGCCCCAAGACTTCAGGCAATGGCCTTAACTAAGTCTCCTGAGAAAGGAGACTACAGGAGATAGTTGGAAGTTTGAGGGAGCAAAACCCTTGCTTACTTTAATACATAAGGGTCTCACTTGTGCTTTTAACCCAAGACAGGCATCTGGAGCCCCTCTTCTTACCTAAATATTACTGCAAGACGATCTAAGAACACAGTGGGATCTGACGATATGCCATTGCTGGGCTCCTGAGACAAGAGCTGAGGAGACAGATTTTACGGAAATTAGTTATTACAGATGGGAACCTACAGCAAACACTGCAACACAGAACCTTTCACATCGACCTGTCAGTCTGTTTATTTCTTGGAAGTTACTCAAACGGTGCCAACGTTTAATTCATATTGTCAAACTACTTGAACCCTTCTTCTCACTGCGCTCTGGCCAAAACCGTGCATTACTAACATTTTAATACATAGTCACTGCGGAGTGGGAAACGGAACTCAGTTTTTTCCCATGTACTTTTGTTATGATTGAGACACAATTTAATATAAATTACATATCAAAATAAAGATTACATATATATGTATTACATAACCTGATTATATTCATATTCCATTAGAGCTTTATATTTGAAGAGATAAGGCAGGTTGCCCCTTATTCTTCTTTCCTAAAACTTCTTACATGTTTCCATCAGCATATCATTAGAGATAAATTTTAGAATTATTCTGTCATGTTCTAAAAACACTATTGGCATGTTCACTGTTATTGCACTGCAGATGTAAATTGAGAACTGCCATCCTTACTGCAAGGAAACTTATTAACCTGAATGGTATTTTCCCCATTATTGTATCTTCTAAATGGTATCACTGATATAGTGAAATCTATTTATTTTTATATACTCATTCTGTGTATACAGCTACTTTGACAGACATATTAATTTTAATAACTTTTCAGTTCGTTCTCCTGGCTTTTATAGGTAGATAAAAGATCAAATGTAAATAAATAATTTTGCCTTTCCAACATGTTAACATCTTAATTTGTTCCACCCCCTTACTTCACCAAACTCACCTTTTTTAGTGCCAGGACCTGAACCGAACACAGCTCACTAAGACACTCAGTAATCTTATCCAATGGTAGTCTGGCCAGGACAAGTGCTGTTCCTACAAGACGAAGGAAAACACGCGAAGAAAAGAAAATCCAAAGTGAGGTACCGCACTGGTCTACATCATGTGGTTAACCAGAAGGCTGTGGTCCCAGTCTTTCAAAAAGATCAGCACTACTTTTTCAATTGCAACACTCTGTTACTGATGCTTGCCTTTTCTTTACAGCAGCCTACTGGTTTAAAGATGTTTAAATATATCTCCCCTTCCAATTCTTCGAAGATTTGAAATCTCCACAAAGCCAATGCCAAAGCTATTTTTATACAGCACAGTACAATGGTTCTCAAACTTCCCCGAGATTCTAATTGAGTAGGTCAGGGAGAGACTTTATTTTTGATAAGTACTGCAGGCAATTCTTATCATCAGAAGTCGGAGAAATACAAACGTTAATTTGTTCTTGAAAGAATGAGCCGAAATTAGAGATTTACTTCTAGTTCTACCATAACAGAATCTATAAACTGGGTTTAAAGCATTCTCTCTGGGCATCAGTTTCTTTATCTATAAAATGAGTACTTTGAACAGAAAAGTATTAGTTAAGTTTGCCTTTAAAAAATTTTTTTAAATAGCTGCAAAAGCCTCCCTCCTTACTTTTTCCCCAAATAAAATCTTAACTTAGAACTCGAATTACAGATAGGATTAAAAAAAAGAGAGAGAGAGTGAGGTTAAAGTGGGGCAAGAGGCTAAGACCTTTCCCACTCGGCCTCCTCCTTTTCATAATCCCCACCAATGCTGAAGCCACTCCCCCAAAGCCAAAGGGTGACGCATCAGACTAGGTCCCTTCCAGGCCCCAAATCCCTCGACTATCTCTCATCTCCTGAAATATCATTCAATAAAACAGTAATCAATCCATAAATCTTCAAATGTGAATAAAAAAACAGAATGATTTTTCCTGACAGCCTATGAGCCATGGACGTATAGACTTGGGCTGAAAACTAGATTTTAAGTTAAAATCTAACTTAAATATAATTGTTCTTTTAATTCATTCCCACAGAAAAGACTGTAACTGAAAAGTTTTCTATGTCTAGAAGATTACACTGAAAACTGGGATGCCACGTTCTATT
Organism: Macrotus californicus; assembly: GCA_007922815.1. Lineage (NCBI taxonomy): Eukaryota > Metazoa > Chordata > Mammalia > Chiroptera > Phyllostomidae > Macrotus > Macrotus californicus. Next base: position 11,486 of record VMDR010022376.1, read on the forward strand.
ACAGGTTAGACATCACTTTAGTATCAAGCTTAAATTTCGCTAGAAAATGACAAGATGGCAACAATAAGCACAGTAGTAGTTACGAAGAATATCTGACTCTGATTTAATGCCTAATTATCTATGCCTATAAAGGGAAACAACAAAAACCCATGCACAAAAAGGAAATCTGTCTTAGAAAATGCAGTTACACTGGTTGGTAGAAACCTTGTTGTAGAAGTGAGCAAGGACAGAGCTAGTTCACATAGAAGGTCATCCAGTCTTGCCAAGGCTAACTTTGCCATTCTCACGGCCTCAACAGACGCTGCACAGGTCATGTCACCTAATACTCTGAAACGCTCCCACCCCCTTTCAATGACCAGATGTAAGGATTTCACTAACTCACAGGACACCTCCATCTGTTTTCAGAAAGTTTAGTTAGAATGCATTTTCTTTCTAAGAGCCAGTCAATTGTCAACAGTTGATCACTCATGGAAAATCTGTTTCCTCTTTTATAACAATCTTCCAAATATTTAAAAATAACCATCACGCTTAAAGTATCATCTAAGTCTTTTTTCCTTAGCCTTCATCTCTCTAGTTCTACTGCTCTGAGCTTCAGCACCACTCTAGCTGTTTGCCCCCGGACAACTCCGTGTAAGCACATCAGCAATGGCTATAGACCATGAAGAGACCAGGACCCTTCGGCTGTCACTTGTAGGACTGCTGCAGGCACACCGCCTTTACATTTCCACTCACCTCACCTCTTTGGTACGGTAGTGCTTATTTGGTCTCCCTTTTAATTCTTCCCCCAACTCAAAAAGGAACTGTTTAGTTAGAACGTGTTGTCTCCACCCAAAATCTCAGCCTGTACTACACATACTGTAAGCAGTTTGAAAACATTCTGGGAATGTATGTACACAGAATCAACACTGTCTCCTCTGAGAGGAAAAGCTACCTTACCCATCACTAAGTAAACTGTACCTGAAAAACTGGGACATGACTGATGTAAGATAACTCCCAAAAGTGGCTTAGAGAGACTGTTCCTGGTTAATAGCTTAGGTAGATACCTTTTAGCAAGCCCACAGCAGCTTCTGGAGACAACATGAAGGAATCAAGGGAACGGGCAATCTCCAGGAGTCCATTAAAGTGCTGAGCCATGTGGTCCCGGCAGACAGAGCAAATGTTATGAATGGCTTTGGCTGCAGCAGAAGCCAGAGGCTTTTCACACAGGCCTTTCATCAAATAGCCCAGTACAGGGTCTAAGGAAAGAAGCCATGCAACAGAGATTACATATTTGAAACTCCAGGAAAAGTCTAGTTTGTTAGAACAAATGTTTACATTCCCTTTAAAAATTTTGTTAAAAATTAATTTTAGAGAGAGAGAGAGAAGGGGGAGAGGAAGAAAGGGTGAGAAAAAGAGGAAGTGGCGGGGGGTGGGGGCAAGAGGGAGACTGATTCATTGTTCTGCTTATTTATGCATTCATTGGCCCTGACCAAGGATCGAACCCGCAGCCTTGGCATATCATGATGACTCTCTAATCAACTAAGTGACCTGGCCAGGGTTCCCCGCCCCCCCCCCTTTTTTTTTAAGCAAAAGAACTATTTTTAAAAATAAAATGTGTTCCAACCCTAATATGGAAAACATAAAAAAGGAGCCAATCTAACTGACACAGTGTCAGGGAGCCCTGGGTCCTATTCATTTTCCATCTCTTTCCTCGTGGGCATTCAACTGCTGCTGCTTATTGCTAGGGCTACACAAAACAGTTTGAAAGCCACTGGTGGACAGGACCATTCAAGTATTAATAATAGGGCAATATACGAAAGAATGTAAGACTCAGAGAGTTACCATGATGCTTCCAGATGAATCACTGTGTAAAAATAGCCTACATTAATCAGAACAATGATAGTTATCTAAAGCTGACACTTTTACCCTTGCTTCTTTATGGTTATCAAGGGCCTTAAAAACATGCAGATGGAACTTTACCACTTCTAGAAGAATTATGTTCTATTTTTTATCAACTATAAGTGTTCCAAGAAAGCTTATTATAAAGGTGAAGTTCTATAAAGCAAACCAACTAAGCAATAATTCATAATATATTTACTTTCAGTGTCTAGAAACATTCTACCTAGCAATGAAAGAGAAATCAGGAAAACGAGAGAAGAGGTAAGAGAAAGGAAGGAAAAAACTAGAAAAATCAGAAGCGGTAGTGGCTGAGAGGAGAGTTCACACATACCAAGGAACTGAGGGTTTCGATCAACCACTTCACTCATCTCCCCAACCAGTTCGATGCTGGTGTACCGCACAGCCATATGCACAGTCTCCGGGAGACGGACAACGCCTTCTAGCACCTCCACAAGGGTTGGATTGTTCTCCCTGGGTACAGAGGGCAAGCACTCAGAGTTACTTGAAGACTTCAGAGATTAGGTTTTGGCCAAGTAACAGGCTGCAATGACACAAATCACTGCTAAAGGGCTTCTTTCTACATAAATAACCATTTGGATAAAAGTACTTAACACTTGATATGAAAGTTCTTTTAAATCCTAAAAAAAGGGGGAAAGAAAGAAATGGAAGATATCACTGTTTCAGGCAAAGCATATCGCTCCCTTAATCTTCTGAATGCCAGTGAAGTGTCTAAAGACACATCCTGCTATCGAATAAGGCTCTTCAAATTGGAGAGGCAAGTATTTACTATGGACGAATTTCTTTTAAAGAATCCACTTTATTTATTCCTGTATCTGCAGCACCTAGAACAGTGCCTGGCACATAGTGGGCACTTAATAAATATTGCTGAATGGCTAAGTAAATGAATGAATACTTCTCATAGACCATGTTTTATTAGTTGTTATTCTCCAGAATATTTCTTGTAGCTGAATATTAGAAACTTTAAGAACAATTAGTCATGGGCGGGCCGGTTTACTAACTAAAGGAACACGAACACAAGCTGCAGGTATAAGTAAAGGTACCTTGACTTGGAACATGAGGGAAAATTAAAGTTAACCCAATACTTTCCACAGCTCCATGAATTTATATTTTCCTTTTCCTTCTCTCTTTTTTTCACTGCCCAAGAATGCCAGTTATTTAAGCAGAGGATGCCCCAAAGTGGTAGAACATAATCCAGAAATGAAAGATGTTTAAAATGTAAATAATATCCTGAATTACAGCAAGAGCACTCCCTGCTGATAAACTAAGTCTATTAAGTCCTTCATATGCACTAAAAAATTACAATCATGCAGATGGCTTGAGATGTGGATAAATATTAAAAAAAATAAAATCTTGTCTCGTTCATGCCTATTTCCCGGGGACACTAAGCTAATTATTGATGCACTTTACCTATCCATTTTCACATCAACACATATCAGTTAGAATACTAGTGATTTTAATAATCTTCAGGCTGTCACTGAAGGTTCCAAAAAACACCAAAACAGGTTTAAGAGCAAACAGGATAGTATGTAACTCAGGACCAAAACTTAATAGAGAAAAACAAACCTAACCTGTGTCCTTGAATATTTACCGAATTGGAAACAATGTAAGATTTCATTGCCTAGGCCCTGTAAGGTAGGTAAGAAAGAAGCACTGTACTTTTTACAAATACATGCCTTAACCATCTCTCCAAGCAAGGCCCTGGATAGAGAACTCGACTATAAATATCTGATCTTAATGCAAGTAAACCTCACAGATATTAGCATCAATTTATAAACTCACAGCACAAAGTGAATTCTGTTTTTAGGAATTCCCGTTAAAATCATATATAGAATTTCTATGCTAAGCAGTTAGAAATCAAATTCTAATAATTTAAAAATTTCCAATGGCAATTGCACTTTAGATTTTGCTATTCTTTTAGGTAAAATGGTGCCTATGCCTTGCCTTTCTGAAACTCACAGATAACTCTCTAAGACAGAAAAAAAGGAGAACAATATTTTTGATTATACCAACTTTCACAAAGGCTCCTCAGGTAGATAAATAAATCAGCATCAAGAACAAAATAATTTTAACTCTAGGAAATGTGGTTACAACATGGATATCAGCAATGCATGCTACTCTGGACTAGACTCTAGAAGTCAGAAGACTAGACAGCAATTACAGAAGATGTTCTAAGAGTTTCCAAACATATATCACATAAGAAAAATGGTGTAACTTTCCTTCCTTTGATATTTAGAGTTCCCAGCAAAAGACTTATTAGACACTCACGGATCAACACTCTTTGCTATAGCAGCCATGATAAAGAGAACCGCTTCTGTCACCTCCCAGGGTGGGTTGCCTTCTTTCAGAGTAGAATATAACTAGAGAAGAAGAGGTGGATTACGGATCCATTAAAAGGCAAACAGAATAGAATTCCAAAACAAACAAAACAAAAATCCTGTTAGTTAAAAAAAAATCCAGCCCCTTGTTTCTAAATCTAATTAACTGTCTCTCTCAGAGTCAGGGGAGATTATTATTTTCATTTTCATAGCTTCACTAATTATAAATCTATAAGTAACTACTAAGGTCCCTAAGGGTATACCAAGATTATTGTCTGCCCCCACAAAATGACTATTATGGAAAAAACAAAACATATTACATAAGTATCTTTTCCTAGACCTGATAATAATTGATAAATACATAAACACACTTAAAATTGTAAATGCAAATTCTCTATATATGCATTGGCTTTATAGTTTCATTGTCTGCACTGAACTAGTAGTATAGACTAAGTTCCTGAAAAGTAGCTGTCTAAAAGCACCTATCATAATACCAAGTCCAAGCAAGAGGGGGTAGGGGGTGGGGTGAGGGAGAGGAAGGAGACCAAGCAGAATGTCCAGAGATGTCCAGAGATAGCC
>VMDR010022377.1:0-16244 GCA_007922815.1 Macrotus californicus
TGATATTTTTTGGTATGATCTCCCAAGAACAAAGTGGATAGGCACAATCTTTATATTATATATTTTTTTAATGAAATGCTCTGCCAAACATATAGAAAGTTGTTCAGAAAAATAACAACATGGAAAATGCCAAGAGCATCTGGGCCAAATAAAAGTCAATCCATAGATAAATGTTTCTAGAAATAAGAGTTTCAGTGGGTTTAAGTCTCCAGTTACATGACCTGATCATTATGACTAACATGAAAATGATGATGATGATGAAGAAGAAAAAGAATATAATAACATTTAACACTAATATTAACACGATTCCATATGCCAGGCACTATTTCAAGTATTTTACATTTACTTGACCTTCAGAAAAGCCATATAATATGAGTATAATTATCCTTTTTAAAACATCTTTCATAAAGGCTTAGGTGTGAGGGGAGTAGAATTTTATTAGATTGTATAAGAGAAAGACTAAGAGGAACAACCGTGGAGAGGAAGCCTATCTTTGGTGTAGGTAAGAGTGGGGACTATTGGCTATGTGGGAAGAAAATCTAGCTCAAACAAGCTTAATTAAAATGGAAATTTATTGTCTTGTATAAATTGAAATCAAGATCCTAGGGCTCAAACTGTGCCCTCAGCATTTGGTCTCTCTCCATATTTCAGGTCTGCATTCTACCTGATGGTTTCATTCAGGGTAGCTCTTCCAGAATTAGAGAGAGTCAACCACTGCTCCAGGCTTAGATTTCATTACTTTAGCAATCCCATCAAAAAGAGAACTTTCTTCCAGCCAAGATGAAAGCATAGGCAGAAACACTTTGCCTCCTTGAACAACCAAAAGAAGGATGACAACCAGTTTAAAAACAAAGAACAACTAGAATTGCCAAAAAATTATTTGCATGGAAGTCCAACAACCAAGGAGTTAAAGAAACATTCATCCAGGTGGTAGGAGAGGCAGAGATGGGAAACTGGGTCAGAGAGGACGCACAGCAAGGCAGCAGCTGGAGGACCAGGTGGGCAAATCCCACTTTCTCGTGCAAATAAGCCAGGCAGAACAACAGGGGAGCAAGACACACCGGGAAACCCAGGGTTTCAGTGCAGGAAAAGAAAGCCTCAAAATCCTGGCTGTGAAAAATCTGTGGGTGTTGTGGCGGTGGGGAAAACTCCCAGTCCTACATGAGAGTCTGTTGGAGAGGCCCACAAGGTCCTAAAATGTACACAAACTCACCTACCTGTGAATCAGCACCTGAAAGGGCACAATCTGCTTGTGGGAAGCCCAATGCAGCAACCTAGCTCTTTGTGAAGCACTGTCAGGCAGTAACTGGTTGAGGAAAAAAATTTTATAAACATCTACAACTCAAAATAGATCATGATAAGCACTATAACAAAAATGCTGATAAAGTTATCGTGGGGGGGAGGGTCTGTAGAAGTATTAAAGGGAGAAAGAAGGTCACAGGAGGAAGCATCATGGAAGAAGTGACACCTGAACTAGACCTTGAAAGGCGGGAAGTGCTTTGACGTGAGGGATCCTGGAAACAAGTGCTTATGTTAACAGAAGGAAGGCAAAAAGGGTAAAAGTAGTGACTAGTGGCTCGAGACTCGAATGTTTGGAAGGATTATGAAAGGAGATGAGATTGTAAGTGAAGTTTGTGAACAGAGTGTGTATGCCACACTGGGGGGTTAAAATTACTCAAGCAAGAAGGGCAACTGAAGAAATCTTCAAGTATAAAGTTGCTCTCTAGAAAGTATGTTCTGGCAGTAGCTGTGAAAGATAGATCAGAGGAAATAAGCCAGAGACAAGGAATCCCACTGGGAGTTTACGGCAAAAAATTTGAATGTAATAGTAGTGGAAATGAAGGAAGAAATAAAGGAAAAAGATGGCAAATTGACACCAAAAAGTTTTTTGGAGTAGAATCCATAAGACTTGTCAATAGCTGGGTGTGAAAATTGAAAGAGAAAGAAACAAAAAACATTTTCAAAGCTGGGAACTAAGAAGAATGCTGACACCATTAATAGATACCGCAGAAGGGGAACAGGTTTGTACTTGTGTACCCGCTCTATGTGTCTAAGTGGAGGGCTGGGCTTGCACAAAAGGTGAAGAATGACCTCATAAAGAAAGGAAATAAATGCATGATGGGAAAGTATTGTACGATGAAGTTCAAATAACAACCTTCTGCATGGTGTGAATGTTAAGATACAATTTACAATATATTTAGACTTTTAAAAATGTTACTTTTGTTACTCAAAAACTCTGAATCAGACATATAAAATGACAGTTAAGAAAGATACCAATCATATGTGCCTTTATTTTCCTGACTGCCCCTTAATAGTAATCCTTCTTAGTAATCCCTGAACCCTTGCCAACTAGACCTGCTTTTTTGCATTAAATAACCCTAAGCTTTTAAAAACCAGTTCTATAATCTGTACCAATATTAGTGCATTTTCTGTCATTTCTAGAAAACCCATTCTTCTGCCCTCACTTTCTTTTCTCCAAAGACATCGGAAAAGTAAATGTCTAGTGAATGTGCCCTTATCCTCTGGCACAAGCTCTCTAGTCTGATTTTAAAACACACTTCAGTTTCTTTCATCTTAAAACTAGCTATGGGGAGGGGAAGAAGTTGGAGGTGATCGTTCGAAATCAAACGTTTTTTTTGGAAAAATGTCAAAGCACTTGTTTTGAGTGAGAATCCGACGGGACAGAGAAGAGAAGGAAATGACCAGCCAACAGCATTCTTAAGGGATGGATGGCTTCAGTGATTCTAATGCCCTGGCAAGTCTTTTTCCTTTGGCCTCTATGTTCTCAAATCAGGAACACTCTCTGAAGGATTCATATCAGATTTAACACGATAAACAGCATGCATGAAGATGAAAATGCACGAGGGAGCCTGTAATGACTCTGGGTGAACTATCAAACCTAGAGATGCTCTTTAAAGCTATAACTTTCTTCCCCTAATTCAAGATGTTGGAGTATTAACTGATGACTCAGTGAATGGAACTACAGCAATACCAAAGACAAATCAGCCAGGAAAGGAACAAAGAGGGCTGGACATAGGGACAAAGATGAGATAAAGGGTCAAATAAAGATGAACACTGCCCTTAAAGATTCTAATCAAAGATTCCCTGCCCATGAATGGTCAGGGCAGATGGCAAATAAAAATTCAGGAGTGATCTGCTGCCATTCTCATCATGAAGTCTATACTGCAGAAGGGCTATTACAAACATTTCTGTTACCTGTATCTTACTCACTAAGCTACACTTTCCTAATTAGCATACTAAATGTCAGGAAAGGTCTTTTAGTGATAAAAATAGCAGCCTGTTGACTAGAGTGATGAATGTTAAAATTGGTCTCTCACTGGTGAAATTAAAGGTATTCAAGCTATGTGGATTAGCTAAAACTATTTTATAGACATGTCCTACTCTTGCATGAATAGAAAATAGGAATCCAGCAAGGTCAGAGACTGTATTGCTTGGTATTTTGCCACAGGCTAAAGTCCTAAACAAGATGGCTGTTAGTCATGGAATCTAGAATTCTGGTTTTCTTTAACCAGCTGTAAAGATGACAGAATCTTGAATCAGAAATCTTGGTGATTACTTCCAGTGACCCTTTCACACACAGTGGTGATCTGAGATGTTAAAAGGGTAGAGAGTTGGGACACCCAGAAGCCTAGGCTGTTGCAGTCCCATCCGGCAGGACCGCGTGTTGTTGTGGAATGCTTGTCCTATATCCCTGGACAAGTGACGAACAGATTCATGCGGACTAAAGAAATCCCGTGGAGCAAAAAGGGATACGTGGCCGATCTCTAAGTAATATAGACAGGGTCCCCGACCTCTGCCTCGACAGGCTTTCATTGATATTCTAGGTACACTACATCCAGGATGGTTTTTATTAACTATCATAGGTTCACTTTGGGTAGATATTGTTTACAAATAACAAAGAAAAGAATGTTGCCAATTGCTTCAAAGAGAAAGGTCATTTACAAATGTAAAGGAGAGAAGGCTGAACTGTTTACATTCCTGCTTGGGAAGTCTAGCACAAGTCACGGTAAACTTCTGCTGTCTCCATCCCAGGTGAGGGAGTTTTTGCAAGAGCAAGTTTCAAAGCAGCCTAGGGACAATGCATGCCTTATTCCCCATGGGAAAACTATCCATGGATGTTCCCTGCATGCCAACACGCATCTGTCTGCTTTCAGAACCAGAGCTGAGCCACAGGTCACATTGCACATGGATAGGTTCCCTTTACTAGGCCATAGATTATATGAACTCTTTTATTTGCTTGCTTACTGATAAACATTTAGTATGTAAATATAAGAGTGTTAGTATACTCAGATTATTTTGCAATGCCACCCAAAGTTGGGCTGCTTGTTTTGAGAATAATACATTTTATTTATTGTTTAAGGCAACTGATTCAGAGTTTCTAATTACTTGCTGCTGGCAACCTCCTAACTCACACACCATAATACCAGCACCAGTTCACCAGTCACCTTGTGATTTGGGGTGTAGTTGGAAGGGCGTGTGTTACAGAAAAGGTTTTTTACTAAAAAAAAATGTGTGATAGCAGACAAAGCAATGAGATAGGAAAGCTTGAGATGAAGCTTGAGACCACATCCTGTGGTAAACTTGGATATATCATTCGACCTCTGAGTTTAAGCAACAGCCAAAGTAGCAAATGAGGAAAACAGTTAAAAGACCTGGGTTTAATCCTGGCTTCATCATTTACTAGTTGAATGACCTTTCTTTGCCTCAGTTTCCTTATCTATAAAATGGGCTTGCACCTATTTATAGTAGTTGTGAGGATTAAATGAGATACGCCCTAAATACAATGCATAGCAAGATAAATATCATTATAAGTTCTAAAACAAGAGCATCAGTCTGGTCCTCTCATTCCTCCTCATCCTAAAGTTCTGCAGTTTTACTTTCATTGTTGTATACTCAAAGAGAATACTAAGGAAAAAAGGTAAAATTTATGTATTCTAAATTCAGTGTCAATCCCTGTGCTACGCAATGCCATTCACTCCTTTATTTATACAGTCAAACATCTTTTGCATGCCTGCAATAAATGAGGCACTGTGCTAAACACAAGGAATGTATCTGAGGACCTCTTAGTCTTACAGAGAAACCAAGAATATTTATTTTTCTCCCAAACTGACATTTCTGCCTACCCAGACATCCTCAAAATTCATGGTAGTCCTTTCTCAAAACAAGTTTTGATACAAGTTATGTTCCATGTTATATAAATCTGTATTCCTACTTTGAGACCCTCACTGAACAGACTTGTCCTTTGCAGGTGATGAGAGAACACTAGCTGTGACTAATGAGAAGCCTGCAGTGAATTAGTTAGGAAACAGGGAAATGCTGCAGTTAAAAAGGTCTTGTTGCCATTGTCCACATTCGCAGTTACTTGTGACCTGACACAGCCACACCAGCTAGATCACCTGTGTGATAGAATAAAGTGCCAAAGGGGAGGATCTAGGACAAGCTGCTCCTTTGAAATTAGGAACTCTTTCTTCCTCTCTTCTCCATAGGGCTCAGTTTAAATTTGCACCTTAGCCAAGAAAGCCAATATTTTCCCCTCTAATCATAAAACATTGCTTATAAATCGGTCTCTTTTTATCAGATGCATTCTACTATGTGTGAGAGCACAGTGAGTTTTGGCAACCCCAACAAAGCCTCCATGTGTTTGGAACCCACTGCACTGTACACACTTGAAACACCATCTGCAGGCAGCCTTTTCCTCTCCAGCTTGTCAGTGTGAGTGGTAGGAGAGATTCATGAGCTAAGACACTTCGTTAACTGGTGGTCATGCTGCCAGTATAAGGGAAACATCTGCACCAGCCAAACGTGGTGAAAATTAAACAGTTAACTAAGTCTGAACACATATGCAAGCGAGAATCCCAATGTCCTTAAAACAAAACCTATGCCTCTAAAACCCCTACTTATTGTCTCCCTAGCTCAGCGTGCACTTCAAGCACTGGAGTCACTTCAGAGTGGTAGTTTAAATCTATGGCTGCATTTTGAAGGTGATCCTTAGACCTTTAGATTGTTGGTGCTTTCAGGGGAGAGTGGGAGGAAGCTGAGAACCAGGGAGTGTTCTCTTGTCCTGATCTTTCTACACTATTCTCCATGGTAACAAAGCAATGAATTATCTCAGCATAGACAGTTTTTTTAAATTTCCCCCAAAATAATCTCTTTTTAAAAAGTGTTTATGATGGAAGGTTTTGTGAACAGCAAATATTTTTTTTTTAATTGACACTTTCTACTTCTGCACAAGCTGAAACAGGCTGATCCTATCAGTGTGTTTCCTGAATTTAGGTTTGTTTAGAAGGCTGGCTGAAGAATTCTGAAGAAAATTTGTATGTGTACCCAGGACAGGTTGAACAGGTAGAACGATAAGTAGCCAGACAGTGAATCATGGGGACATGGTCTTTGTGGGCTTAGCCACGGGGCATGCTGAAACTTCAATTAATAATGGCCCTGGGGAGAGGGAGTCAAGAGGTGAGTGCAGGAAAGACCAGGGCTCATGCCTCAAAGAGTGACCAATGCTCTGAACCATGATTTCCAAATTGTCAGAGTGAACTTTGGCTCCAACCGGACCAGAACTAATACACAACAGGCAAGTGACAAAGAAGACGAGAGTTTCTAGGCTGTGGGTGGCAATTCTGGTTGAGAGAAGAATCTGAACTGGTAACAAAATATGCAGGAAGCAAGAGTATTAGGAGACAGTCAAGACATTCAGGCCTCATATAAATGAGCTGGTGTTAGAGCTCTATTCCAGATGGGTATTTGTAGTGCAAACAGAGCATCTGATGAGCTAAGTATATCATAATGTAGGTTGAGAAGAAAGATGCAATATGGTAATCAGACAGATACTTAGCAGCTCATCGGAAGGATCCCTAGCTTACAAAAGCAAGATAAATTCTAAACCCCCACTTGTGGGAGGCAGAAGCATCCTATTTTATACATTGGCAGACTTAGAAAGTACTAGCCCAGAAACCGCATGGTTTGAAACTGTCTGCAGTGCTCTATGAATGTGGCTGAACAATATCCAGAAGGGCAAGACTGGCATCTGGAACAAATTTGTCCTTAGACCTCTCCACACCCATGAGACTGTTTTCCTTGGCCTTGGTCTTTTTTGTCTTCTCATTCTTGGGTCTTGGCCACCACTCTGCAAACTGAAATGTATTATATATTTTAATTTGAAAGTCCTGACTATACCTATGCACACACTTGAGTAGACTGTCCTTGTAAAGTTATCCCTCATCTCAATCCCAGCTACTATCCCATAATTATAATGCCCCCTCTCAGCATGAAATTAATTAAACATCTAGTATGCCCACTAAACTGAAACAATCATCAGTAAATAAGAATAAATGAGGGAAAGGCCTTGCTTTAAGATGTCATAACAGGCATTTCCTTAACAAGTAATAGAAGAGTAGAAAAGTCTGGAGATAAAAACAGTGGACTAAATATTTCCATGAGCCATTGGCATACCTCTAAAAATGACTTATGATAGTAAGTTTTGAACTCCAGAAATACACATCTATTTAGCAAATGCTGGAAAACATTAGGAACACTATAGAGATGAGATCAACTCTGTAAGTATGTCATTTCTGCTCCACTTCATCTGTTAATGATTGAACATATGTAACAGGGCAAGTTAGTAAGAAAAACTTACTGGTTTTCACTTATAGTTCATTCACAGCCACTCCTGAAAAGGAGAGCAAGGTGCTCCTAAAATGATTTTCAAGAGTGATTATGTTGATCAACTCATGAGGAGAGAGAAATGGGGAAGAAGTTGCAAAAGAGAAAGGTGTGGGAGAGATGTTTTGGTGGGTTTGGAGAAATAGCAAAGATTGTACTCAGGTAGTTGGTGGGTCCCTGAAGAATGGTTGAATATCCACCTTCACCCCCAGAGAAGCTGCAAACTAGGCTAAAACTCACAACCTCACCACAGTTCCCATGTGCATGTAGGGCAGGTGAAGAACCAGACACTTGCCATGGAAACATCAATAGTGAGAGCGTCCACACTGACCACACGAGAGCAAAGCGGGTACTATCCTCTGTCCTCTGCGGGACTGCTTCAAACCCAATTAAAAATCTAGTTGCCACCAAGTTGGGTTATTGAAAATAGCTCTAAGGCCTTCTTTAAGTAGAATAAGAAATTAGAAAATACCCCTGGAAAGCTGAACACTTAAGTCTAGCAAAGTTATGAGAAAATTACTGTGGTTCTAAAAGAAAAACTCCATTTATTATGTTCTTTTTAATTTTTACTGTATTTTCCATTATCATTTAACCCTTTTGTACCTCCATCCCCCCTGTAATCCTTTTTGTTTGACCCCTCCAACCCTTAACCTCCCCACTAGCAGATGTCATCCTGCTCTCTCTGAGTCTGTCCCTATATTGCTTGTTAGTTCTTTGTTCATTAGATACCACATATGAGTGAAATCATATGGCATTTATCTTTCTGACTGGTTTCTATACTTAGCATAATGTTCTCCAAGTCCATCTATGCTGTTACAAAGGGTAAAATTTTCTTCTTTTTTATGTTCAAGTAGTATTCTATTGTGTACATATCCCAAAATTATTTTATCTACTCATCTGCTAATGGACACCTCGGCTACTTCCATATCTTGGCAATTGTAAATAACACTTCAGTGAACATAGCAATGCCTATGTTCTTTCAAATTAGTGTTTTGAGTTTCTTCAGATATATTCCCAGAAGTGGGATCACTGAGTCAAAAGGCAGATCCATTTTCATTGTTTTGAGGTATCTCCATACTGCTTTCCACAGAGGTTGCACCAATCTGCATTTCCACTAACAGTGCAAAAGGGTTCACAAATCCTCACCAACACTTGTTGTATATAGATTTATTCATGATAGCTATTCTGACAGGTGTGAGGTGATATCTCATTGTGTTTTTAATTAGTATTTCTCTGAAGATTAGTGACATTGAGCACTTTTTCATATGTCTATTGGTCATCTGTATGTCCTCTTTGGAGAAGTGTCTACTCGGGTGTTTTGTTTATTTTTTAATTGAATTGTTTCGGGGGGGGTTGGTGTTGAGTTTTGTAAGTTCTCTATAAACTTTGGATATTAACCCCTTATCAGATGTATTAGAGAAAATGTTCTCCCATTCTGGGGGTTATCTTTTTATTTTATTGATGGTCTCCTTTACTGTGGAAAAAAGCATTTTATAAAATCCAGTACCCATGTATGATAGAAACCCTCAGAAAAATGGGAATAAAGGGAATATAGCTAAATGTAATAAAGGCCACATATGACAAACCTACTGCCAGCGTGATACTCAATGGGCAAAAACTATAAGCATTCCCCCTTACACTCAGGAATAAAACAGGCATGTTCACTTTCACCTCTCTTATTCAACATAGTACTAGAAGTCCTGGCCTTAGCAATTAGACAAGAAGAAGAAACAGAAGACATCCAAATTGGAAAGGCAAAAGTACAACTGTCTTTATTTGAAGATGACATGACACTGTACATAGAGAACTACAAAGATTCCACCAAGAAACTACTAGAACTAATAAGTGAATTCAGCAAAGTAGCAGGATACAAAATTAATATCCAGAAATCAGCTGCATTTTTGTATGCCAATAATGAACTAACAGAAATGGAAATTAAGAAAACAATCCCATTCACAATCACTTCAAAAATAATAAAATACCTAGGAATAAATCTAACCAAGTGTGTAAAAGACCTGTACTTGGAAAATTGTAAGACACTGAGGAAAGAAATTGAAGAAGATACAAATAACTGAAAGCACATACCAGGTTTATGAATAGGAAGAATTAACATCATTAAAATGTCCATGCTACCCAAAGCAATCTACAGATTCAATGCAATTCCTATTGAGATTCCAATGTCATATTCCACAGAACTAGAATAAACATTTCAAAAATATATATAGAACCACAAAAGGCCCCACATAGCAACAGCAATCCTGAGAAAGAAGAACAAAGTTGGAGGAATCATGCTACCTAATGTGAAACTATACTATAAGGCTGTAGTTATCAAAACAGCATGGTACTAGCATAAAAACAGACACATAGATCAATGGAACAGAATAGAGCGCCCAGAAATAAACCCACACCTTTAATATATATAACCAATTAATTATATAACAGAAGAAGCAAGCACACACAATAGGCTGAAGATAGGCTTTATTCAATATATGGTGTTGGGAAAATTGGACAGATATGTGCAGAAAAATGAAACTAGACCAACTTATACCACACATGAGAATAAATTCAAAATGGATAAAAGCTTAAATATTAGACCGAAAGCCATAAAAATCCTAGAAGAAAACATAGGCAGTAAAATCTTGGATATTGCTTGTACCAATATTTTATCTATCTCCCCAGGCAAGGAAAACAAAAGAAAAAATAAGCAAGTGGGACTACATTTATTATGTTCTTAATGAAATTTCCTCCATCTTCTATTTGTCACTGGGTGGAGGAAAAGCAACTTATTAACTTCGTTAGTGAGTCAGCTGGTTACAACACTTAAATGTTCTCAGATAGGCCAAAGGACATCCGACAAGGACACAACTGCTGTTCCCAATAATTGCCAAGTGTGGTAATACTCCAGATTTTATAAGTGAAGAGAATGTACAGTTGTATTATTTATTAATAATGAAAGTGCAACAACAAAGTAGCTGTAATTTATTAGTCATTTTTCATGTGCAAGTCACTGTGATACTTTGCTGAGAGTCTGAACCTTGTGTAAACCAGGAGAGCTTTTCTTGCCTCTACCCAATATGGACACAGCACATTTTTAGTAGGAAACTATATTACAATATCTGTATCTTTCCAGGGGTGCACTGGCAGCCCTGTGAAGAAGAATGAGCCCAGAACTATCTTACATATATGATTAAAGAAACATAGACACTTGATGAGGGAACCTACATATTTGATAACAAAAACATTCAAAATATAAATTATCATCAAACCAATCAATTAGAGCAATAGTTCTTAACTGGGGGTAATTTTACCTACAATGTACAACTGACAATGTCTGAAGACATTTTTGATAATTACAACTGAAATGGTATTGCTGGCACCCATTGGGTAAAGGCCAGAGATACTGCTAACCATATGCACAAAACGTTTCCCCACAGCAAAGAATTATGTAGGCTCAGTTGTCAATATTTCCAGGATTGAGTTATCTGAGTTACATAAATGGCACCATGAATGTGGTGAATACCAAGTCTCTACTGATTATGCCAATCCAGGCTGCTATGAGTATAAGGAGTATAAGGAAAGGTTACACTCAGAACAATCATTTAATGTTTCTGCTACAGAACATGTAAGCATAGCTTTAGTGATCACAAATAGAAAACTTGCAAAAATTCCTTACAAAAAGAGGATAAAAGACAGGTTTGTGTAAGGATATTCCATAGCCCCCTATTTTTATAGTAATAATTGATTATAGGAAACAGAGAGACTTCCAGTGAAGATAGAGGTGTAGGTAGATATGCTTTGCTTGCTTGCACAACCAAAAGAAGGACAACAACAAATTTTAAAACAAAAAACAATCAGAACTGCCAGAAAATCAAGCTGTATGGATATCTGACAACCAAGGAGTTAAACATTCATCCAGACTAGTAGGAGGGACAGAGAAGGTAAGCCAGGTTGGAGAGGATATGCAGCAAGATGGTGGACTGAGTAGGCAAGGTGGCAGCTGACCGAGTGAACGGTCCCACATTCACATGCACATAAACCTGGAGGAACAACTGGGGAGTGAGACAGGCTGCACAACCCAGGGTTCCAGTGAGGGAAACTAAAGTCTCAAAACCTCTGGCTATAAAATCTGTGGGGGTTGCAGAAGCTGGACAAACTCCCAGCCTCACAACAGAGTTCATTAGAGAAATCCATGGGATCCTAGAATGTGTACAAACCCACCCCCAGGGAATCAGCACAAGAAGGGCCTAATCCACTTGTGGGTAGTGGGGAAAGTGACTGAAAGTGGGGCAAGAGCTGAGCAAGCAGCATTGTTCCTTCTCTGACCCCTCCCCCAGAGACAGTACCACAAGGCAGCAACGTAGATTGCCCTGCCCTGGCAAATACCTAAGCCTCCACCCCTTACAAAGCAACAGATGTGCAGAGACAAAAAAATAAGGCCCAAATGAAAGAACATATCAAAACTCCAGAGAAAGAACTAAGCAACAAGGAGATAGCCAACCTATCTGGTACAGAGTTCAAAACACTGGTAATCAAGATGCTCACAGAAATGAATGAATACAGACATAAAATAGAGGAAGAAGTGAAGGTTATGCACAGTGAAGTTAAAAAATATAGACAGGGAACCAACAGTGAAGGGAGGGAAACTGGGACTCAAATAAATGATTTGGAACAGAAGAAAGAAATAAACATTCAACCAGAGCAGAATGAAGAAACAAGAATTCAAACAATGAAGAGAGGCTTAGGATCCTCTGGGACAACTTTAAACATGCCAACATCCGAATCATAGGAGTGCCAGAAGGAGAAGAGGAAGAGCAAGAAATTGAAAACTTATTTGAAAAAATAATGAAAGAAAATTTCCCCAATCTGGCAAAAGAAATTGAATTCCAGGAAGTCGAGGAAGCTCAAGGAATCCAAAAGAATGAGCCCAACAAGGAACACACCAAGACACATCATAATTACATTACCCAAGATTAAAGACAAAGAGAGAATCTTAAAAGCAGCAAGAGGAAAGGAGACAGTTACCTACAAAGGAGTTCCCATAAGGCTATCAGCTGATTCTCAAAAGAAACCTTATAGGCAAGAAGGGGCTGGAAAGAAGTATTTGAAGTCATGAAAGGCAAGGATCTACATCCAAGATTATTCTATCCAGCAAAGCTATCGTTTGGAATGGAAGGGCTGATAAAGTACTTCCCAGATAAGGTCAAGTTAAAAGAGTTAATCATCACCAAGCCCTTATTATATGAAAAGTTAAAGGGACTTGTTGAAGAAATAGAAGATAAAAAACTATGAACAATAAAGTAACAACAAACTCAAAACTATCAACAGCTGAACCTAAAAAACAAAAACAAACTAAGGAAACAAGAACAGGAACAGAATCACAGAAATGAAGATCACAGGAGGGTTATCAGCATGGAGGGGGAGGCAAGAATGGGGGAAAAGGTATGGGGAATAAGCAGCATAAATGGTAGTTACAAAATAGGGGAAGGTTAAGAATAGTATAGGAAATGTAGAAGTCAAAGAATTTATATGTACGACCCATGGACATGACCTAAGGGAGAGGAATGCTAGTGGGAGGGGTGGTATAGGATAGAGGGGAATAAAGGGAAGGAAAAAAATGAGACAACTGTAATAGCATAATCAATAAAATATCCTTTAAAAAGAAACAGATTCTATAACTTTTATCTTCTGTACTCATATCATCCATATCCAAGTTATTTATTGAATGTACATGATGCACAGAGCTCTAGAGAAACATGGCTGAAACCATGACACTTTTTAACTTCCAAAAGAAAGGGAAACATGTTCCTGCTGTTGAAGAGCCCATTGCTATATATAGCATTCTCTCCTTTGATGTATTGTCAAAAAAAGCTCAAATTCTGCCAAATAGCATTCACTGAAAGGTGAGGTCTGGGCTATCAGTTAATTAGATGATCATTATTGTAAACTCTAAGCAACATGACTACATCATAAGCTTTGGAATTACTAAAGATTTGACTTATGACACCACCTAATTCCATTTTATTGTTGATTTTGAACATTCCTTAACAAAATGAAAATAATTTAAGGTTATTTGAAAAAAAAGTTAAGAAAGAGTGCCCACTTTTCTTAGAATATTGGTCTCCTCAACTTGAACAGGATGTATGATTCTTCATGGTAAGTCTCAGAAAGAAAAGTCTGATTTGAACTTCAAGCCTAGGCTTCAATTTGTTTCTGAACTGTAGCCCAGCAATAAAAATGATACAGTGCTAGGTGTCATATCTGACTTTAGTTCTAGATCAAGATATTTAATGGAATCTTAGAAATTAAGGCAGATAGGACTTGCTTCACATGTACCAGAAGCTCGAGATATAGTAACTTATTACAGAAATATGGCTGCTTTAATTTTTTCTTCAGATAGACATCACTATATACAAATTACACAATATTTAATAAAGGTTTAAACAAATATGTAGCCACGATTAACAAATATTTGCTAAAAGGATTACCATTATTGCTAAATCTGCTAAATAATCCAGCTAACTAGATGGATAAATTCTCAGAATATTTATACACATCAAGCTGAGTATATAATATATGCAGTACAGTACATTAATTTTCTGAAGTGTCTCCATAGGTCAATGGAATAATAAACCCCAGCCGTTCATTACAAAGATGAAATGCTGAGGCGAGTTTCTGTTACTCTAAACCATATGACGTCTACCCTGAAAATATTGAATGATTTATACTTAAAAGAAAAACACCTAGATTATGCTTCCTAGTGTTGATAAATGTGAAACAACCATAAGGCAATGGTCAGAAAAGCAGATTTTTTCTCTTCGCGTTATTTTATACACATGAAAATAAACCCTAGGACTTAAAGAGAAATTGAGCCAGCTTTCGAGCCTTCCTATCTCTGCCTCTTTTTTCTGCCCCCGTGTATTTGGTTTTCATGAGCTATTCTGAGCGGCTTTGCCGCAGAGTGCCTTTTGTGCTCTTGATCTAGCGACGTGAAAAGTAGGCGAATACAGAGGCTCCGATGAGGGGGAGAAGAAATGCCATTCACTCAAGATAATATAAAATTTCTTCCTCTAACAAATCACAAAACTAACGATTTTGACATTAATTCCTGAGCTAAAGAAACTCTTTAGAATTGGTGTCAAAAAGTTCTTGTCATCATTTATTACAAACCCAAGTGTTCTAACTGTAGTGAATAGAATTTTTTAGCTCAATAAAGAGATAAATGCTAGCTTAAACTACCTCTAACCTATTCCCCCACAAACACTAGAATGAAACAAAGTAATTAAGCCCAATATTAGCCCATCCCACTATCATGGAAATTAAGTAAATTTCTAATTCGCTTCATGTAATTTTAAGTATATTATATTGTTTTGACATGTATCATTATAGTAGTTACCAGCTTATAAACACTTCTTCCATAGATATATCCTGAACACCTACTATGCACCAAACGTGCTGCTAGACTCAGCAATGTATGGCTTACCTCTAAGATAGTACTATTCACACATTACAAGAATGATTCATTCTCTTATCTGGTTTTTCAGCTAGACTTATATACCCTGAAAGCAAAATCAGTCAGCAGAGTCCTGGTGAGTAACAATGAAGATACTTAAACAAAATTTTGAAAACCACAAACAGTAATTATAATATTAATAATAATTACCATACTAAAAAGGAAGAAAAAAAGGAAAAGGGGAAACATAGGGGTTGCTAATTGCCAGTGTTCTGTGTTTATTTTTCCATTTGATTATTTTTTATTGTTCAAGTACAATTGCCTCCACTTTCCTCCACCACTCCTCACCCCAAAACCATTCATCCCCACCTGCCACTCTTGATCCTACCTGCCTCGTCTTTGTCCATATGTCCTTCATACATGTTCATTGATGACCCTTCCCACTTTTCCCCCATTATCCCCTTCCACTTCCCCTCTGGTTACTGTCAGTTTGTTCTTTATTTCAATGTCTCTGGTCATATTTTGCTTGCTTGTTTGTTTTGTTGATTAGGTTCTACTTACAAGTGAGATCATATGGTTCTTATCATAACTCTATGAGGTAGGTAACAATACAGACCCCATTTCACATAATAGTATATCAAGATACAAAGGTATGCTAGTGCCCAAGTGCTAATTTGATCAAAGTCATCAGAGACATAGAAGTATGTGTGGAGAGATGGAGGAGAGAGAGAAAGGTCTGTGGCCCACCCATCATGAGGCATTTGAATATGAATATCGAGACCTTGGAAGCCAGGGGTTTGTCTTATAGATATAGATTTAGGAGTATTTGATTTACTTAGTAGTCAAACGCTTGAACATGTATAAAGAAGACAACAAAGAACATTAAGATGGGGTGAATGAAATACTTAAAGAATGTAAAGGAGAAATTATCATGAAAACAGCCAAAAACAGAAATGATGTCAAGAAAAAGGACTGAAATGTTAGATTCTGCAGGAGAGATGAAGTAGGATGAGAGGGGAAATACACAATCTTTTGAAAACTCGGGGCTATTTTATAAAGTCAGAGATGGGTAAAAGCCAAAGCCCAGAGCTATGGAAAGAAACAATGGAGA
>VMDR010022378.1:0-16247 GCA_007922815.1 Macrotus californicus
CCTTATTATGCAACGTGACCAATAAGATGCACCTCTATTATATGGCCTATATATTTTATGGTTCCAGACTAGGCATTCACACAACATAGTAATCCGTGTGTTGGCAGCTGCAATTTTTTCATTTGAAAATCTAAGGGAAAAGAGGTCAGTACCCCTGACTAAATAGTCAGATATTACATGTTTTTAATATTCTTGTGGCAGGCCCTGGCTGGTATGGCTCAGTGGATTAAGTGCTGGCCTGCAAACCAAAGGGTGGCAGGTTCAATTCCCAGTCAGGGAACATGCCTGGGTTGTGGGTCAAGTCCCCAGTAGGGGGGCATGCAAGAGGCAATCACACATTGATGTTTCTCTCCCTCTCTTTCTCCTTCCCTTCCCCCTCTCTAAAAATAAATAAGTTAAGTTAAAAAAACAACTCTTGCAGCACCCTTGCCAGTGTGGTTCAGTGGACTGAGTGCCCACCTGCAAACTGAAAGGTCGCCAGTTTAATTCTCTGTCAGGACACATTCCTGGGCAGAACAGCCAGAAAACTGAACTGTATAGAAGTCTGACAACCAAGGAGTTAAACAAGAAACATTCATAGATGGGCAGACGGGGCGGAGAAGACACACAGCAAGGCGGTGGCTGGCAGATCGGGCTGGGCAAGGCAATGGCTTGCGGACCAGGCAGTCCCACATTTTCATGTAGATAAACTGAGAGGAACAATTGGGGAGCAGGAAAGACTGTGCAACCCAGGGTTCCAGAGTGGGGAAAAAAAAGTCTCAAAACCTCTGACTGTAAAATCTACAGGGGTTGTGGCAGGATAAACTCCCAGCCTCACAGGAGAGTTCCTTGGAGAGATCCATGGGGTCCCAGAACTTACACAAAACCATCCACTCAGGAATCAGTACCAGAAGGTCCCAATTTGTTTGTGGATAACAGGAGAAGTGAAGGAAAGCAGGGCAAGGGCCAAGCAAGTGGTATTGTTCCCTCTATGACCCTTCCTCCACATACAGAGCCACAACACAGTGAAGTGAGTGGCCCCACCCTGGCAAATACCTGAGGCTCCGTCCCTTACAATGTAACAGGAGTGCCGAGACAAAAAAATATGGCTCAAATGAAAGAACAGATCAAAACTCCAAAAATAGAACTAAGTGATGAAGAGATAGACAACCTATCAGATGCACAGTTCAAAACACCAGTAATCAGGATGCTCACAGAAATGGTTGAGTATGGTCAAAAAATGGAGGAAAAGCTGAAGGCTATGCAAAGTGAAATAAAGCAAAATATACCAGGAACCAACAGTGAAGGGAAGAAAACCAGGACTCAAATCAATGATTTGGAGAAGGAAGAATAAACATTCAACCAGAACAGAATGAAGAAACAAGAATTCAAAAAAAGGAGGAGAGGCTTAGGAACCTCAGGGACAACTTTAAATGTTCCAACATCCAAATCATAGGGATGCCAGAAGGAAAAGAGGAAGAGCAAGAAATTGAACACTTATTTGAAAAAATAATGAAGGAGAACTTTCCCCATCTGGCCAAGGAAATAGACTTCCAGGAAGTCCAGGAAGCTCAGAGAGCCCCAAAGAAATTGGATCCAAAGGAAGGATACACCATACTGACTTCTCAAAAGAAACCTTGCAGGCAAGAAGGGGCTGGAAAGAAGTATTCAAAGTCATGAAAGGCAAGAACCTACATCTAAGATTACTCTATCCAACAAAGCAATCATTTAGAATCGAAGGCCAGGTAAAGTGCTTCCCAGATAAGGTCAAGTTCAAGGAGTTCATCATCACCAAGCCCTTATTATATGAAATGTTAAAGGGACTTATCTAAGAAAAAGATGATCAGAAATACGAACAGTAAAATGACAACAAACTCATAACTATCAAAACTGAACCTAAAACAAAAACAAACTAAGCAAACAACTAGAACAGGAACAGAATCACAGAAATGGAGATCACATGGAGGGTTATCAGCAGGGAGGTGGAGAGATGAGAATGGAGGAAAAGGTACAGGGAATAAGAAGCATAAATGGTCAGTACAAAACAGACAGGGGGAGGTTTAGAATAGTATAGGAAAGAGAGAAGACGAAGAACTTATATGTACGACTCATGGACATGAACTAAAGTGGAGAATGCTGATGAGAGGTGGGGTGCAGGGTGGAAGGGAATAAAGGGGAGGGGAAAAAGGGAGAACTGTAATAGCATAATCAGTAAGATATACTTTAACAAATAAATAAATAAATTGCTGCTTTAGAAAGTAAAATATATAAGGTACCAAACAGAGAACTAATTTTACAGATTCTATTCAGCCCTAAACTGACAAAAGAACTACCCGTCCTATGTCCCTCAAATTAAAATACATCTGTAGAGATCAAAAAAAAAAAAAAAAGAAAAAGCTTAATGACAGAGATACATTCTGAGAAACGCACTGACACATTAGGCAATTCTGTCATTGTGCAACAGCTCAGGAGCCATGCAGGCTCTCTCTGGAGCACGCCCATTCCTTTTCTAGGGTATGAACTTTATTTTTTAAGATTTTTATTTTTTTATTTGTTTTTAGAGAGGAGAAAGAAGGGAAAAAGAGAGGGAGAGAAACATCAATGTGTGGTTGCCTCTCACATACCCCCAACCTGGGACCTGGCCTGCAACCCATGCATCTGCCCTAGACTGGGAATCTTTGGTTCTCAAGCTGGCATTCAATCCACTGAGCCACACCAGCCAGAGCTAGGACATGAACTTCAAAATTTCTTTCTCCTAAACTTTAAGGGGCCCAATGAGACTTGCAACCAGGGGAACAGCAAGCAGCAGCAGCAGCAGCAGCTCATCCTGGGCTTATCCCTTGAACCTGTCTCTCCAAGGCCCCCTTTTCTCTGCCTTTCCAGTGAGCTAAAAGCAGCCCCATCTTGGCTCACTTCTCTCACTTCTCTCCTGTAACATTTCTAGGGAGCCAAAGCAGAGCACAGCCTCAGCTCTCTCCCCTTACTTTTGCTACCCTAAGCCCTTCCTCAGTTTCACTGTATCCAGCTTTAATAAATGCCCTCTCAGAAAAAAACAAGCTTATAGCCATGAAGAACAAACACAAGATTGAGTCAAGCATAAGAGAAAATGATGCAATCAAGAGAAGCAGTAAACAAAAGATGTACGAGGCTACTGCAGAGATGTCTGAGGTGTGGCATGGCATGCTGTTTTATGGCAAGCTTTTAAAAAAAAAATTAGTAGTAAGCATACATTCTAAAATAATGATTAAAAGAATAGTAAAGCAAATATATGAACCAGTAGCATAGTCATTTATTATCATTATCAATTACTATGTACTGTACATAATTGTATGTGCTCTACTTTTATAAGACTGGCAGCGCGGTAGGTTTATTTACACAAACACATGGATGATACATTGCACTGTGACATTACCCTGGCTATCCCACCACGTGATTGGAATTTTTCAGCCCCACCATAATCTCATGGGACCACCTTCATACATTCTGTCCGTTGTTAACCAAAAAACATCATTATGTGACACGTGACTGTACTAAAATTTACTAACATTTATAATGGAACTAAAGAGACAGCTACTCCTAACAGAATTCCAATTAATAAACATAGAGGAAATAAGGCAAATATAAAAAGCCCTGTCTGGGTAGCTCAGGTGGTTAGAGCATCATCCCGATACACCAAGGTTGCAGGTTTGATCTCGGGTCAGGGACAATACAAGCAGCAAACAATAAATGCATAAATAAGTGAAACAAGAAATCAATGTTTCTCTCTCTCTCTCTCTCATCAGTAAATAAGTAAAAAAATAAAAATCACCATTAGAACTTCACAATAGTAACTGCCATGGGCAAGAAAAATCAATGGATTCTAAAATTAGTGAATAAAAGTTTAAGCATAGTCTCAAAGTATCTCTCCCCAAATATTTAGCAATTGCAAAGGGAAAAACAGTGACTTTATGGTACAGACTCCTAGCAGACAACATCTGAGCCATCTGACCAAGGCTAACATCACCAGTAATCACATAACATAGGATGCACTGAAAAGGGCACCTTGCTTCAGCAGTATCCTTTCCAGGAATGCAAATCCTCAATGTAATCAAGAGAAATCATCAAACACACCCAAATTTAAGGACATCCTACGAAATAAACTAATCAGCTCGTTTCATGAAAGACAAGAAAAGACTGAAGCACTGTCACTGACTGCAGGAAAATAAGAAATGACAAACATAGAGCGCTCCATGTGGGGGAGGGGTCTGAGAGGGAGCAACGCCACTTGCTCGGCTCTCGGCTGGCTTTCAGGGACAACTGTAATAGCATAATCAATAAAATATATTAAAAAAAAGAAATGACAAATAAATGAGATATACCATTTTTACAACTCTAAGTGTAAAATTATCTTTTAAAAATTTATAGGACCTATAAAAATTAGTCTCAACAAGGTATTTTTATATCTTGTTCTTGACCAAAAATGTTAATACCAAGTTTAACGATTCCAAATATTAACAAGGCCAGGCCCCAAATACTTAGAGCTGCTTTTAAAACTTAAATTCTCCCTCAAAAATAAAAACCTATTAATTACTATATATATAAAATCTCATTTAGCTCACAGTAACTCTTATTGGGGGAAATACATAAAACACAAGATTTATCATCTTGAGTGTACAGTTCAATAGTACTAAGTACATTCATAATGGTGTGCAGCCATCACCACCAGCATTTCCATACTTTTCATCTTACAAAACTGAACCTCTACCCACGATATAGTAACACCCCTCTCTCCTCTTTCCTTAGACCCTGGCAACAACCGTATTATGCTGCCTCTATGATTACAACAGTAAGTACCCCATGTAAGTGGACTCATACAGAATTTGTCTTATTGTGACTGGCATATCATTTCCAGCATAACGTGCACGAGGCTCATCTACATTGTACCTATGTCAGAATTTCCTTCTTTTTTAAGGCTAAATTGTCTTGCATTTGTTATAAATGCAATGAATTTCATTGTATTTATACACATTTTGCCTGTCCATTTATCCAGCAATGGACACTTAGTTGCTTCCATGTTTTAGCTAATATGAATGCTGCTGCTATGAATATGGGTGTACAAAATATCTTTTCAAAACTTTATTTCATTTTTTGGAGTATATACTCAGAAGTGGAATTGCTGGATTATATGGTAACACTATTGTTAATTTTTGAGGAACCGCCACGTTTCCACAGCAGCTTTACCGTATTTCATTCCCAGCAACAGTGCACAAGGGTTCGTATTTTCCACATCCTCAGCAACTCTGGTTATTTCCTATTTTTGTGATAGAAGCCATCGTAATGGGTGTGGGGGTGCATCTCACTGTAGTTTTAATTTACATTTCCACAATGATCGTTGATGTTGAGCATTTTTTATGTACTTATTTCATTGGTCATCTGTGTATCTTCTTTGGAGTAATGTCTATTCAAGCCCTTTGCCCATTTTTTTAATCCACTGTTTTTTGTTGTTGTTGAGTTTTAGGAGTTCTGTATACATTCTAGATACTAATCTCTAATCAGAAAATATAATTTGTAAATATTTTCTTCCATTCTCTGGGTTGGCTTTTTATTCTTGAAAGTGTCTTAGGTTGCACAAAATTTTAAAAATTCATGAAATCCAATTTGCCTATTTTTCTTTTGTTGCCTGTGCCTTTGGTGTCATTCCCGAGAAATCATTGCCAAATCCAACACAATGAAGCCTTCACCCTATGTTTTCAACTAAGAGTTTTATAGTGCAAATTCCTACATTTAGATCTTTCACCCATTTGGACTTAAATTTTGCATAGGGTGTTAGGTAAAGGCCCAACGTCATTCTTTTGTATGTGAATATACACATGACCATACGTGTGAGGGCTTATTTCTGGGCTATCTGTTCCACTCCGCTTGTCTGTCTATATGTCTATCTTAATTCTAGTACCACAATGTTTTGATTACTGTAGTTTTGTAGTAAGTTTTGAAATAAGTAGGAGTCCTTCAGCTTTGATGTTCATTTAAATAACTATTTTTTAATTACAGCTGACATATTAGTTTCAGGTATAAACATATCAGACATTTATATAACATGAGGTGATCACCCTGATGAATCTAGTACCCATCTGACACCACACATAGTTATTACATCACTGACTACATTCCTTATGCTGTACTCTACATGCCCATGAGTATTCTGTAACTACCAGTTTGTATCTTCCAATTCCTTGCCCCTTTTCACTCACCCCGCAAACCTCTCTCACCTGGAAACCATCAAAATGTTCTCTGTATCTAAGAGTTTGCCTGTTCCATCTGTTTGCCCATCCTGTCTTTCAGATTCCACATTTGAGAGAAATGACACTGTATTTCTCTTTTTTTAATCTGACTCACCTCACCCACCACAATACCCTCTAAGTCCATCCATACCATCACAAGATTTCATTCTTCTCTACAGTTGAGTAATATTCCATTGTATATATGCACTACCTCTTCTCCATCCATTCACTCATCAATGGACACCAAAGCTGCCTCTGTATCTTGGCTACTGCAAACACTGCAATACGTGAACATATCTCTCCAAACCAGTGCCCTGGGTTTCCTCAGATAAATACCCAGAAGTAGAATTGCTAGGTCCTTCTTTGTCTCTTGTTATAGCCTTTGTCTTAAAATTTATTTTGTGTGGCGTAAATACTGCTAATCCAGCATTTTTGTTTGTTTGTTTCCATTTTCATGAAATATCTTTTTCCATTTCTTTACTTTTGGTGTGTATATGTCTTTAATCTGAATTGAGTCTCTTGTAGACAGCATATAGAAGGGCCTTGTTTTCTTATTCATTCAGACACCCTATGTCTCTTGATTATGGCCCTGGCTGGTGTGGCTTAGTGGATTGATTGCTGGCCTGCGAACTGAAGAGTCACCAGTTCAATTCCCAGTCAGGGCACATGCCTGGGTTGCAGGCCAGGCACACAGTTGGGGACCTGTGACAGGAAACTGATCGATGTATCTCTCCATGTATTGATATCTCTCTCCCTCCCTCCTTTCCCCCTCTCTAAAAATAAATAACATCTTTATAAATGAAAAACCAAATCTTTAAAAAACAAAACATAATTTTACTTTCTAATTTGGATACCTTTATTTCTTTTCCTTGCCTAACTGACCTGGCTAGTATTTCCAGTACTATTTTGAACAGAAGTGGCACAATGTAGCATCCTTGCCTTGTTCCTGATCTTAGAGGAAAAACTCTCAGTCTTCTACCATTTGGTATAATATTAGCTGTGGTTTTTTTCATATATGGATTTTATTAGGTTGAAATAGCTACATCATAATCCTCGTTTGTTTAGTGTATTTTTTTTTTATTATGAAAGGGTACTGAACTTTGTCAAATACTTGTGCTGCATCAATTGAAATTTCTCCTTCACAAAGTTAATGCGGTGTATTGCACTGATCAATTTCATATGTTGAACTATCCTTGCATTCTGGGAATGGAATAAATCCTATTTGGTTGTGGTGTATAAGCCTTTTAACATGCTGCTGAATTTGGTTTGCTAGTATTTTGTTGAATGTTTTTACAACAAGGTTTAGAAGGCATACTGATCTTTCAGTTTTCCTGCACTGTCTTTATCTAGCTGTGGTACCTGGGTCATGCTGGCCAGCCTCACAGGATAAGTTAGGAAGTATTCCCTCCTCTTCCACTTTTTGTAAAACTTTGAGAACTCATAGCAGTTCTTTAAATGTTTGGTAGAATTCACCAGTGAAGCTCATAAACTGACTTGCTTTTGCAACTAATTTTAATAATATAATTCTCAACTCACATTCTAATACACTTTCTGGAGTAGGAAGATCTATAGGAGTGTGTTCTACATGTTAATGTGATTTCATGTTACAGCAGCAAAGATACTGAGAACTGTCAGCATATAGTACCACTATCATTTTAAACCATTGCGTAACCATAGAAACTAGTGTAAGAAATGCTAACTATGACTCCAGGCTAAGATTTGTTTAACTATTAAAAGCTAGAAAAATAAGAGCTGTCATTCTTAATTAATACCTTTACCATATTTCAAAAATTAATGTTTATGAGCCACGACTGCTTACCTTGAACTTTTACGAAAAATATACCAAGAAAAGTTTCACTAGAAAGTAATATACAATAAACAAAAATATAAGTTCATAATTTATACTTCATGCCTTTCTTCCTGGTTGCACTAGTCTTAAATTTAACTCAGTGATCCCCAACCTTTTTGGCACCAAGCACCAGTTTTGTGAAAGAAAATGTTTCCATGGACCAGGGGTCGGGGGGTGGGGAATAGGAGACAGGAGGTGGAACTCAGACAGCAATTCCAACAGTGTCCATGGACAGGGGCAAGGAAGTTGGGGAGCTCTTATTAAGTGATACTCTGGGGTCAACTGAGAGGAAAAGAATGTCAGTGAATTGGATGGACCACACCATAAAAGTAGTTTTTAAAATGATAGCATACTCACATATATATACTTACCGGGTTTCTAATTCTAATCCATGTGAAATGAAAAGAGGAAGTTTTTATTTGTTTGTTTCAAATTATAAGAGAAAGTTTATTTAGAAAGTTCAGAGGCAGTAAAAGTTAGGCAGCCAGGCTGTGTAGGCTCAGGAAACAAATTGCAGAAGTAAAAGAAGGGCCCTTGGAGCTTAGGAGAGGGAAAAGCAAAGATATCACCTGGTAGAAAGAAGGGGGGCCTGGGAAAGGAGAGGACATGCTACCAAGAGGGAGAATGAGGGACAACATGCGCAGGAAAGGGGGAGTTTTAACGGTGATCCACAATAGCCCCATGCACCGCTATTAAGAGCAATATAAAATTCCAACATTCAATTTGTTACTATAAAACCATTACTACCAAATAAAACACTACAGTTGTATAAACTGAGGAGGAAAACTACACTTATCAGTAGAATGTTTTGCTACTTCCACTTAATTTCTTAGATGCTTCAGCAAATCCCTGTAACTAAAAACCAAAATATAAAATACTTACTTTTTCATTTTCTTTGAGTTATACTTGACTTGGTAAGCTGCCTGGATTAATTTGTCTGGACCTCCATCAAACTGATGTGGGATGACCTTCTGAAAGTGCTAAGAAACAGTAAGAGAAAAACATAAGAGCTACATAATGCCTTTGCTATTAATTATTACTAATTAATAGCAAAATCTAAAGGCATTCAAGAAATCAGAACTGACTTACCTGCAACATCCCTTCCATGTCCAGTTGCATCAGTTCTGCCTGATTCATTTGAAGAAGTGCTAATCCCACTCGAAACACTATTTCTAAACCCTGAGGAAACAAATTATATAAAGCCAAATTTGTCTTACTCTTCCATCAACAAAAACTAATTATTCAAAAGTATAATAAGGTAAACACTTAGGGATCTAAACTAGAGCTTAGCAAACATTTTCCATAGAGCTGAATAGTAAATATTTTAGGTTTTGTGGGCCACATGGTCACTGTCACAAATACTCAACTCTGCCACTGTAGCCCCAAAGCAGACAGAGACAACACAGCAACAAATGGGCATGGCTTTGTTTCAAGAAACCTTTATTTACAAAAACAAGTAAAAGGACAGATTTGGCATACAAAACAGTACACAAATCACAGTTTGCTGGCTCCACACTAAACTAATTTAGCTAGATAATACAAATTAGTCTTGAGAAGATGTAATTAATAACAATTAATATTGAGTTTAATTAAGATGTAATTAATAACAATAATACTTTCAAGTGCTACCTACCACTGATCATCTATCCTTACCTTCCTACCTTCCCATCCAAAATACAGAAGACAAAGGATCACTACTACATGCCAATGACAATTAAACGGACTACCTAGAATGTGTTCCTAGAATAGAAGAAACTTAATTAGATTCATTACTTCTGTCTTTGGATACCAGATGCACTGCAACATATTAAGTGTAAGGCAAATTTCCTCTCTCACTAATTCTCACTAAATCAATCGAGAGGTGATACCGAGGTTTCAGAGTGTAGGCTCCAGATTTCATCTGCCTAGATCTGAATTCCAATTACTATACTGACTTATGCATTTGTCCATAGACAAGCTAGGTACTTAATATTTCTCTAAGTTTTAGCCTCATCATCTAACGAATGGGGAGATGAACAGTACCTGACAGGGTTGTTACAGGTTTAAATGAGATCATCCACGTACACAGCTTATCATGGGACACATGGATCTCCTTTATGGTTCTCCTCACGGCCCTGCTCTAATTAACTCAATGATTCCTTGTTCAGTCTGCCCATTAGCTTACCTCAGACATAAAGATATCAAATATCCTCGTTGCAATTGGTAGTGGAAAAGTTGTAAGAAAGATAGTCAGAAACCAGGATGATGCATACATTGAGGTGTGAAAACTCTGAGACTGAAAATGTATAAAGAGCTCTGGAAGATGTTCCTAAGGAGAAGAAAAGAGTTAGTCAAAACACAGTAAAATTGATTATTTTAAGTCAGATTATTGTATGTACACTAGATTAGCCTACACGCAACACAAAGATAAGTTCGGGCATCGCATGGAAAAGCTAAGACACAGAAAACTGTATGACTGGGACAGTGGCAGTTACTACCTGGGAAGGGAAGAAAGGGAAAAGAATGTAGAGTTAGGGCTTTGGCTGTATCTGTAACATCTGATTTATTTACAAAAATAAAATTAAAGCAAGTAAAATTTTTATATTTGTCTAACCTTGTTGGAAAGTAGATGTATATCTGATATTTTCTATAAACTATAATATTTCAAACTTTTTTTAAAAAGGAGAGAAATGTTATTTTGAAATACTTTCAGGTGTTATCTACCATTGGTCACCTTATCCTCCTAACTTTCACCCAAAATACAGATGCTTCAGCCACTCTAGCAATTCAAAATATAAATGACACTCTAACTGAAAATAAACCAAGAGCATTTAAGGGCTGATAAAAATAAGCTTACTATTTCAAAAAAAAGAATTTAAGGATCATCTCAAGACTTACTTTGTCTTTACAACGTAAGAACGTTTTGCATATCCCTTCCTCCCACCACACAGAGAAAAGAGAGAGAATTAAAAAATTCCTGTGGGTAAGGCTGCCAAAGAAAAGGAAACTCGTAAAAACGGCTCTCATGCCAGCTCAATCATTGACCTATATTCTTAAATTCTGCTTACCTAATTGACACTTAAGTAAATGAGAATATTTATACTATTATTTTATAGGACAATATAGTAAATTTATTTTTATATGTAAAATATAAAAATTAAATCCAGAAAAGTAAAATATTTCAAAAGTATTTTTCACTTAATTTTGATTCCTCTTCTCTTCACCCTCATGTAGTCACTAGACTGAATCTTAAACTAGCAACATAAAAGATTGGAAACATTATTTTTTTAAGATTACTGGCCCTGACTGGTGTGGCTCAGTGGACTGAGTGCCAGCCTGTGCACCAAAACGTCACCAGTTCGATTCCCAGTCAGGACACACGCCTGGGCTGTGGGCCAGATCCCCAGTTGGGGGACATGTGAGAGGCAACTATACATTGATGTTTCTCTCCTTCCCCTCCCCTCTCTCTAAAAGTAAATAAACAAAATCTCAAAAAATAAAATAAAAAGATTAGTGGTAGTGCCCTCCAGTGTGATTCAGTTGGTTGGAGTGTCCTCCTGTGAACCAAAAGGTTGCAGGTTTGATTCCTAGTCAGGGCACATGCCTAGGTTGTGGGTTCAGCTCCCAGTCGGGGTGCTTAAAGAGCCAACCAATCACAAATCATGTGAGATTTCTCGCTCACATCAATGTTTCTCTCCCTCCCTTCCCCTCTCTCTAAAATCAGTAAGCATGTCCTCTGGTAAGTATATAAAAAAAAGATTACCAGCTAGCAAAACCAAACATAAGCTAAAAAGGGGAAGGCAGGGGAAAGAGACAGAAGAGGCAATGTCAAAGGGAATGAACTGACATCACAATGGCATGGCTCTTGTAGGAGAGCACAGTCTACATAACACACTAGGGCATCAATGGGGCACAATACGAAAGCTCATGCATTTAGGCAATGGGGTTATGATACACTTAGCCTATGTGCTTAAGGTTTGAATACGAAAATTGCAGTCAAGTTCCAGACTGTGATAATGCAGATATCTGCAGACAGCGCCTAAATGGAAAGTAGGTCTAAATTACGTGTTAATCAACCAACAAATGATTGTGTGATCAAAACACTAATTTTTTTCAATTGCTATAATGCTTTTAACACTAAATTTGCTTGTCACTCAAACCAAGATGCCAAAAACAAAGGCAATATGCCTTTTTTAGAACACTACACTTTTACCTGTATCATGCATTCAAACTGGTACATACAAAGGCCCAATTCTGCCATACTTGGTTTAAAAAGTTCACGAAGTCTATAATCTTGCATTAATTTAACAAATACACAGAAAGCTTCTTCTTCTGGCATCTACATTAGGAGACAAAAAGCAACATAGGTTAATGTTCTGTGATATACAAATAACTAAAGTATATTTAAACTAAGTACCCGTCCAAATGTTCTGTGATATACAAATAACTAAAGTATATTTAAACTAAGTACCCGTCCAACCATAAACACTGTTTTGAGTGGCTATGTGATACAATGTTAAGAGCAGCAGACTAGAAATCAGGTTTTAATCTCCCATTCTATCACAGCGAATAAAAAGTTAACAAAATCTAACAATCTCCCGAGACTACCTGTCTTACTTGCCTAATTCATTAATTCAACCAACAAATATTCACTTAGAGCCAGACACTTCTCTCTCTGTACATGACATGAACAGAGTAAACCCAAATCTCTACCTTCAAAGAGCTGATACTTTTTAGTGGGGGGAAGCGGATAATACATGAAAAGAAATCAATTAATATATGCCAGGTGGTGATGAATGCTACGAAAATAAAACAAAGTAGGGTAACAGGGAATGCTGGGGAAATGCTATGTATGTAGGTAGGTCAGGGAAAGTCCCTTGATAACATTTGAGCAAAATACTGAAGGTAAGGGAACAACTGAGGAAACAGCTCTGAGAGAATGATACTAAGGCTCTGAAATGGAATCAAGATTGGCATGCTCAGGGAACAGCAAACAGAGGACTACTAAATTAGGAGCAAGGTTACAAGTGGTAGTTAGGTCACGGAGCAGCAATAACAGGGAGCTGAATTACACAGCGCTCTGGAGGCCACTGGAAGGATTTGGGCTTTTCCCATTAGTGAGATGGGAAGGAAGCCTTTTGAATGTTCTGAGCAGAAGTCATATGGTATGTGTTACAAGAACTTGTAAAATAAGTTTTCAAAGAATCTGTAATTGGTAACAACTTCACATTTAACGTGTAACTAACTGGAAAATTATATTAAATAAGATAATGAATGTAAAAGCTCTGTAAAGAGCTACACAGGTATTCATAATACTTAAGCAAATAATATGTATCTAAATTATTATATCATCTTTCTCAAAAAAAGATTTCTAATACTCATTCACTCACATTATACCAGTGTGTTTCAAAAGAGAAAACCTCAAAGGATCTCTAGGCGTTCTGCTAACTGAAGACTGCTTCTAATAACACATTGTCCTGGCCTTGACACGACCATGACAGGAGCCAAGAGTAACTCTTAGCCAAACCTGGACTTCCTTCCTTTCTCCCAACATACCTGGCCACAGCTCTGCTGTGGAAACCATCCTTGTTAATCCTATTACGCCCTGTAGCCCCACTGATTCAAGTCAGTCACTGCAAGAAATCCAACATCCCAGAATCTCATCCTATGTGATTCTACTCCTCCCCTACTCTAACCCCACTTCCAAACTTCCCAAAATCTTTTCCACAGCACTTTCTGGAACTCATAATCTGCCATCAGCAAAAATATCCTGACTATATCCTCAATCCCTTTATCAAATGGTCTTTCATCTTCTTCCTCTAACACAAAACCTGGCTCTCCTCGGAGGTGTTTTCTCTCTCACAGCACTGCAAGAAGCTGGGGAACAGAGAGGTGTATGTCCTTTCTTGAACCTCAATGCCAATTCCACCGCATTAACTCCCCATTCTCTCCGAAACACATACCAGCAGACATCACCCATTACTCTTCTTTTCTTCAGCATCTACAAACCTCTGGGTCATCCCCACAAACCCACTTATTTTCATGTGGATTAAAATTCCCTGACCTAGCACATCTTTGACTTCCTTTGCTCCAAGGATCTTGGCAGGCAGTTACTCACTCAGGCTCTACAGCCACACCACCTAAGGTTCAAATCCCACTACATGACCTTCAGCAAATTATTTAACCTCTCTGCTGCTCAGTTTTACCATCTATCAAATGGGTAAAATAATAGCACTTATTTCGCAGGGATGCAGTGAAGATTAATATACACAAAGTATCTACAATGATCTGACCTCGCAGCCCGAGATCTCCTTCATTTAAACAACACTGTCTAACACTGTTCCCAACTCTCTCCTGTGCTCACTTGGCTGTTATATGTACTCACTCACTTAAAGCCACAATTACTTGGTCTTTTTCCTCTCAGTTACAATTTTAACTGCAAAACTCCACCTTTGGATAAATTCAACTCTACACTACACTTAGGCAGCAGAAAATGGCTGAGCAAAATAAAAACACCCGTGCTGGCTGGTCTCACTTTGAATTCAGGAACCCTAATCCCAGTGCATCTTTAATGCTGTCTGGTGTATTTTATTTCCCTAATTCGATCACTCTCTTTCAAGACCATTTCAAACTTCCTTCTCTGTCCTCAAGCTTCCACTCTCTCTAAGCTAATGACCTTGTTTGTTATTTCAATTTTTTAATAGAAGCAATTAAAAGACAATTACCCCATTCTCATACCACCACATCTACCATTCTAACTGCACCTGCACCTGCACCCATTTTTATAGCCTTTAGCAATAAAAAATTTCTGGGAGCAGTTCTTCTATTACAAAGCAAAGTAAAAACCAGTCATTTGTATTATAAACCAGAGTCTCTGACATCGGGTTTTTGACACTCAGAAAAGAAATGTGTGCATTCCTAATACTCACAGAGCTTTAATTCTCAGGCAGAACTGCTGGCTACTTGAAGTGAAGCATCAGAGAACAGTTTCTGATTCCTACCCTGCTTTTCTCTACCATGACACGTGATCTTGGGAAGTCACTCAACTTTTATTGCCTATCGACTATGTGCCAAACACCATGCTAGGCTTTTACATGTATTATCTCATATAGTCCTCACAATCTGAAAGCAGACAACTACACAGTTAAGGCCAGAGAGAGGTTAAATAATCTAGCCCAAGTTCATAGAACTCAGTGTAGAACTAAGATGAAAAAACCAGCCTACATAATTCAAATCAAATTATTTCCAAGGTTTCTTTTCCGATCAAATTTTAATCTGAGATTGAATATAGAGTATGATGGACTTTTTTAAAAAACTTTTTTAACAACTCTGAAGAGATAACACTCTACGACATTTCCTTTCAAAACTGACTGACTTCTGAAAACATCCCACCCAAACCCACTGCCAATGGAAATACATATTATAACCCTGGGGTGACTGAGTGCCACACTTCTTAGCATCACAAACAAAATTCTGGTATAATTTCCAAAGACACGGTACAACATAAGATTTCATATCAACACTTTAGTCATGTCCTCCTTGGTTGAAAAGAGATTACTCCTCCTTAAATATTGAAATGTAAGTTAAAAGTTTAAAAGTAGATACAGGCTTGAGTAAATATTGTGATCCAAATATAAACACCAAAAAGTTGAAATTTCATTTAGTGGCAGGATATAACTGTATGGTATTTTCAACACTTTTAGTAATCTTTTAAAGTGCAAACTAAATATTCCTAATTAAATTATGCCTAGAGAAAAATACCCAGTAGCAACTTATACTTAATAAAAACAAGGGTTCTCTTTAAACCCTCCAATCCGACTTTAACAAAGAACTTAACTGAACATTTAACGCTCGCACTAACTTACCTGCATCAGCAACAGTCCAACTATAAAAGCACTTCCTTGACAGTAACCAACCTCACGATCCACTAAAGAATATGCCTAAAAAGTAAAAAATATTTTTCAAAATGCTTTCACATGATATATTGTACCCTCCTTCTCTAAAAACCTAAAGATAGTGAAACAAGTAAATTAAGGACCATGTACTTTTAAGAAAAGTTCTTGCTTATTGTAGATGTTATCCTATAAATATTTAAAAAGCAAAAGATTTATTACATAAAATTTTCTTTTGATAATTTCTCAAAATTAAAATTTCTCAATTAAAAACTAACAGCTCTTAAG
>VMDR010022379.1:0-16242 GCA_007922815.1 Macrotus californicus
GTTATTTTTATTGTGGATTTGTGGGGCCAGAAGGACACTGAGAAATATAGCCATCACACTGACACACACAAATCTCTATTATCTTCAAGGGTTTCTAGAGGAAGAAATTCCTGACCTTCTCATGGTAAACATTTCAGTATTTTTAAGAAGTAGGCAATAATAATTATCAAGTTTTTTCCATGGTGCAATTTGGAATAAAAAGTTTAACCACGCTGGGGGTCAATAGTTTGGCACTGTCTGTCAATTAATTTATTAGCTTTTTCAACATTTACTGGTGCCTAGTGTGTGCCAGGCAGTGTGTCATGAGCTGGGCATGCATCCCTGTCCTTCAGAAGATTGTAGTCTACCAGCAGAAGCAGGCTCATCAAAAACCAATTTTATCTCGTACGTGTAACAGTGGTAGTGCATACAGGCTAATATAAAAGGGAAGCATTAACACTGCCAGGAGCGGAATGAAAAAGTGTAAAAATTAAAATAAGAGGGGAAGGTACGAAGAAGGTTAGGTCGTATTCAGGAACCTGAATCCAAAATTGCTGACTCCCGAAAAGCCGTGACAGTAACGTGTAAACTCTAATAAGTGTTTATTATATATTGTAACAGTCCTAAGGCTGAGGACTTTATATTGTCTTATGTTCTCCTCAAACCATCCCTATGAGGCAGATACTATTACAGCACGATTCTTACTTCACAAATAAAGGGGTTGAGGCTCATTACTTACATACTGCCTCACGTTAGCCTTGGTTAAGTGGTCCACAGTGACTTAGGCATACTGTCCCCATTCTGACTTAATTTTTATTTTGTTGGCATAGGAGACTCAATGAAGTGATACCAATAAAGAAGCACCAGAACCAGATTTCAGAGAATTACGGTGGTAATGTGGATCACAAGTTAACTGTGCAGAGCAGGCAGGCTGCTAATGTTAAGAAACAAACACAGAAAACCCTATGAGACGGGACTGTACTAATGCAGTAGCAAGATGGAGAAGAGCCAGAGCCCAAGGAACAACCCGTTGCAAGCTCTGGCCCCTTTCCACAGAGCCAGTATCATTTCCTATCTCTAATATCCAAAACCCCGTGCTTTTCCTACAGTTTGTTCTTTAGACATCCATGTCTCCCCACAGCTAATGTTCAGTCTGAACGTCTGCTCCTGTCTGAATTCCCGTCCCCTCCTCACCTTCACCTACGACACTTACGGCTCTCACATCCCTATTCTCACAGCTCTGTGTGCACCCCACCACTCACTTCTCAGTGTTATCTCCACCCACTCCATCTGCTGCCTTCTACACGTCGGCTCAGAACCACGCTTTGCCCGTCTCTGCATCTCATGGCTGCCAACGGAAAACAGCACACAAACAAAACCGTCTGCTCAAGACACAACACAAAATGTTTTTTAAAGGTCTCTTTTTGCAGTTAGATTATTTGTAGCTTTCCCTTCTGGTTGAGCAAAAAGGTGTAATTTTTCAATTCTCATCTTATAACTGATAGATTAGAAGTACAACTTGGAATTCAAACTGGTAATTGGCAACATCTGTAATTTTTAAAAAGTGATTCGGTTTCTCTCCTGATTCTTTTCTTATGCTTTTAAGGTAACCTATCCATTTGTGCATGTCTTAGTTAAACCACATTTAATGATTTTCTACTATGTGTTAGGTATTATGGTTAGGACACAGTCTTGGCTCACAATGGAGAATGAAAAACATAGTATCTACAGAAAATATGAATAAAACAAATATGCCAATTAAAATTGTAAGTTTACATTTTATTCTAAACTGAACCAAATTTTGGTACAGAAACATAGAGGCACTTATAACTAGCTTCAACAGCAAGTAAAACTGATACCCTGACAGTCATCTGATATGGGCACAGCTACATGGAAATAAGGGGCCACTTCAGGGCTGCTTGAAAGTTAGTTACTTAGGGGGGTTAAACATCTCCATTTGCCTGGGACTGAGAAGGTTTCTCGGGATGAGAGGTTTCTATGCTAAAACTTGGAAAATACCAGGTAAATCAGGACAAGTTGTTCAGATTCTTTTTCTGATTAAAAAACAAACAAACAAACAAACCCGCAAACAGAAAAGGGAAACAACGCATTCCAAAGGGGAAGTAGCCCAGTTGCTTCGTACTCCGAGCTAGCGACTGGTTTCAGAATATGGTTACTAAGAACGGCGCACTGTTTCTGCTATGACAGGCCACAGTCACCTCGTAGAGTCCACTGTGAGATGATGTGAGGCGTTCAAAGTCACTGTAATTCAGGCAATCGCCATTCTCAAACGTATTGACTTTGATATGTAATTAAACCCTGAATTGCAGAAGCCTGAATAAATTTCCTTCATCCCAAAAATATCGCAGGTCAAAAATCAGGTATCCAAACAGCTCATAAATGAGTAAAAGCAACATATATCCTGACAGATGTTAAAAGCAAATTTAGAGGGGAAAAAAACCAATATCCAGAATAAATCAAGTGGTAAGTGAATATATATTATACTGAAAATGGCAGTATTTTCTTATTTTCCTTAAAAATTAGAAATATTTAAAAGTATTTTTCATTTATTTCTTATTAGCTAAGTACCCTAAGCTGAACCTTAGATGACGATTCTAAGCCAGAGCTTCCCTAACATGAGTAACAGGATTCTTGGGCTGGGCCTGATGAAGTCAGAGTCCTGGGCTACTTGCCTCCAGCCACAGGTGGCCCACCCTTTGCCCAGCGTGCTGTGGAAACGGTCTCGTGCTCTCTGTGCTGTGATATGACAAAGGCGAGAAAGGTACTCTAGACAAGGCATCTCCTCGTGTGTAAAATGGGTTAAGGCATCAACCTCCTCACATGGACACTGTCAGAATCATGAAATGATATGTAAGAAGAATTAGAAGAGTATAATGATTATCATAAAATCTTATCTGGAAATGACAATAAGTTTAATTTCACAAAATCCTGAAAGGATAAAAGAAAAAAGTTTGAGTCATTAAACGTGAAACTGATAGAACTCACCTGACCAGAGGACGCTAACAAATTAATTGTTGTCAGGAGCATCCAGCCTCTACTGGCTTCTTCACTCTGATTGATTTCTAGGAATTGGACTATGGCCCGACTTGCAGCCTCTGTAAAACCAAAGGAAAGCTTTAGGTGGGGGTGGGGAATTACGTATAAGGAGGGTCTTCGTTAAAATCTGCAAAGAAATGACCATTCACTAAGCACGCACTTAAATCAGCACTGCTGCATGCCCCACCAAACGTGTGGAAAAGGCGATGTTCCCGTGGCACCCGCAGGTCTTTACAATGCTCGTGCATCAGCACAGCAGTCGGGAAGTGTGAAAGGCAATCTATGTATTTTAGGAAAAGGTATGTCACAAACTAGTCAGAAAGAGTCATGGAAAAGGGAAAATCTGAACTAAACTTGCCTGGAAAAAAGTACAGGTATCCTCTACTTTTAAAGTTGATGTTAGGCCACTTTGCTTTTATGAAAGACCTGCATTAATATCTGTTGTTGTTAACCAAAAGAAATCAAGAAGATTTTTGCTTTTACACAAAAGGGCGAAAAGTGGAAACAGTGCCCAGCATGTGTTGTGCAGGGAGCCATTATAAAGGTGGTACGCCAGGGGCGTGAGCGTGGCCCCACCAAGCTCCTTCCCTGAGAACTACACTCTGCACCTCAGCATCAAGCCCCATAGCTTTGAACTGTGTCTGTGAGCACCTGTGCTTTATCTCCATTTACTCTGTGTACCTGTTAGCAGGGTGTGTCTTAAGATATTGGAAAAGCCTAAGAGAGCTCTTAAGGATGTTACATTTAGTGTAAAACTTGGTGTAGTTAAGCATTCTGATCACAGGGAGCAAAATACATGGTGTGTGTGTGTGTGTGTGCGCGCGCGTGCGCGCGCCAAACTTGCCTGCATCCAATATTCATACTATTTGCATGTGGAGTCAAAGAACCTTGAAAGGTGCCAAAGTTACTATTGGTTCTGCTAAGAGTAAAGTGGTCTTTTTTTTAGGTGGCATCCAGTAATGAGTAAAATGGAAATTCTGTTGCTTGAGTGGATGGGTAGGTACAAAGCATGGTATGTATTTATCACATCATTCCTGCTTTTACTGTGTGGTAGTGTTATTTTAGGTGTTAGGTGTGATTCAGTATGATTTGAAAGGTTATTTTTTGGGTCTGGGAATAATCAATTTTTTCCCATATAAATTAAAGGTGACTGTCTCTTCACACTATGCCATTTCGGCTTACGAAAGGCTTCACAGGCAAGCTCTACTTTTGGAAATGGGGAAACCTGTACATGCTTGTCTAGGAAGTGGGGGCAGGGTGGGAAGGGAACGGACAGACTAGAACACAGTATTAAAACAGAAGTGTAGCCAGAGGAAAGAACATAACAGGTACACATCGAGATAAAGAATGGTAATAACATTGGGTTAACATTCTAGATCATCCTATGTTGAGAACTGGATTCAAATATCAACAGTAGTGACAGAAAATTGACACCTATTTACGAAGGAAGGTGACTAAGGGCTGTACTTGACTCTTCGGGCAAGAGGAAGCAAATGCAGTTTCTTGAGCAAAGATGATGAAATAATTACTCTAAGACTATTAACTTAGTAATGTGTATACATGACAAACTGGGAAGGCAGAGACCAGCGATGGTGGTGGGGGCAAAACTGGAAGGTGCCTTTGTGATACACACAGTGGTGACGTGAGCAGCTGACAGCAGGAATCATTCACAGGACTGCAATGCTGCAAGAGTCTGTGAAAGTAAATTTAGCTGATTATGTTTTCAGAGATACGGGAAAATGGATAAATCCCCAACCATTCACTTAATTTTATCAGCAGAGTTCATCAATTTTTATGTTGATAACCAAGATGAATCAAAGCTGTCAGAAAACAAGCCCTATCTGTTCACTCTGAATCAACTGGTAAGTCACCGATGTGCACTCAGCACATGTCAGAGACACAGAATGCAGAACAGCATCAGACTGCGTCAGAGGAACTTTCTCCTTCATTTAAGACAAACGAGATAAAAATGTTTTATTAAAGAACTGAATGAGTACAAGACTTCCATGTGGTACTGTGCTGGGCACATTTTATCTTTATATACTTTCATTTGAAGGAACATTTTAGTTAAGAAAAAAATTTTGATTGCTTCTTTTTACTGAGTCTTAACTGTATTAACAAGCACCGTTAAGTACTTGTAGATGCAACTTATTTAGTTGTTACAAGAACCATATGTTACTTTCTATTATCGTACCCCTTATAACATATAAATTAAGAAATGAAGAAGGAAAATAATCTGCCGAGAGTAACAGAGCCAGTCAGTGACAGAACTTACATTCAAGTCCTGACCGTCTAGCCTGTAAGAGACAAAATATAGTGATAAAAAAATTCACTGAAAATGAGAGATGCCAACAGAAGCCTGGCTTATTTCTAATATTTTGTATCTCAAGTGTTGAAATTATTACATTCCTATGTTCACTGATTTACGGTCCCTAGCCCATCTCTAGAAAATAAACAGCAGGGCAGCAGTCTCCCTGACCGCTCACGGATGATCCTCAGGACGAAGCGTGCCACTGCCCTGAGCGGGCACTCGGTGAGTACCTGCTAAATGAGGGGAAAAACCAACCCAGGTCAGTTAAAGAAGGACACACTGAGCTCAACTTCTAGTGAACAGTAAGAGGTTTGGATTTATTATGAATAACAGAGACTCCTGGCAGTTTTGAAAAGAGGTGTAATAAAAAAAAGCCACATTTAAGGCTGACTAAATTGTGAAGGTTCATGAGAGAGGGGGAAAGCAAATAAAAGAATAACACTATGAAAAACTTTAGCAATCATGGTTTGAGACCATTGGTAAAGGTGACCTGCAAATCTTTCTTGCAAGCTTGCAAGGGACTCTGTCATTTGATACCTTACATGAGCCCTCTTTCCTTGATGGGAATTACATGCTCACGTAAGGAAGACAACTCCTTCCCAGTTAGCTAAAATGATCAATTAAAGGCTGACATGTGATGCTTTCATTTCCTAGGCTTCTTCATAATTAGGCAACTTTGGTTTTAAATTATACATTTCTAATTTTGTAACTGAACATCTCTAAAAAACTACCTGGAATCTTCAAGTGGTTATTTCATAGTTAAATCAATGTAATGAAAT
Organism: Macrotus californicus; assembly: GCA_007922815.1. Taxonomy (NCBI): domain Eukaryota; kingdom Metazoa; phylum Chordata; class Mammalia; order Chiroptera; family Phyllostomidae; genus Macrotus; species Macrotus californicus. The sequence goes on from VMDR010022379.1 coordinate 6,127, forward strand.
TCTGTACCACACACAAAAAATCATTAGTAAATGAACTGGTCAGTACCACCTATGCTCCTCACAGATGGGGAAAAAGATTTTTAAGAACTAAAGTTACTTTAACAAATAATTAAAGTTATTTTCCTGGTACAGAAGCTAGAAATGTATAAATAAGACCATTCTGAGTGAATCTGAATTCCACCCATATTATTATTAAAACAAAATTGGACAAATACATATTTTCACTGCTATTGAATAAGGTACCAATTATACAATGAATGCTAATGCCTATTTTGAGAACCAAAACCAAAAATGTACTCTTGGCTTGAAAAAGTTAGATTAACGGCATTGATAGTAAGTAGTGTGTGCTTTCTTCTGCTTTGGCTGACAATGGTTGAACATTCAGGTGTTCCTCAAGATAGTTAAAGACAAATAATGGATTAAAGCTTGCCCTCCTTGGGGCACGTCCACTCGAATTTCCATTTCCAGGGAATTTTCTTTCCCCTAAACTCTGAGGGTCCGCACAAGACTTGTAACCAGGGAGCAGCGGGCAGTGGCAGCTCATTCCAGCTAACCCCTGATCCTGCCTCCAAGGCCCCCTTTTCTCGGACTCTCCAGTCAGCTGATGGCAGCACCCCCACCCCCCCGGCTCTCCTCTTGCTTCTTTACCCTAAGCCCTTCCTTGTTTTCACTGTCCCGAGCATTAATAAAGGTACTGTCAAAAAAAACAACAAAGAAGAAAAACTGTTCTATTTGATATGAAATATTACAACAGTTCAATCAATTGCTGATCTGAATAAATAATACATGTGAAAACACTGAACAAGATCGAGACAGCATAATTATCGACAGTATTCCTTTAACGACTTTACCAACTAAGTAAGTATTCTTTTTGAGGAGGAGGAAAAGACCTAAGTTACTTCAGGCATAGTGTAAAACTTTATTATTTGGCTTTCAGTCACATGCTAGGGCAGACAAACAAATCCGGATAAGCAGTTGTGGTGGAATGGCGTGGAACAGATCTAAAACTGTGACTGATAAATCCTCTATCCGTAACAAAAGTATTCAGAACTATTTTATCTTCACCTACTAATTTCAGAATATTGCCATTCGAAACACTTTAATGGGATCTCCCACTTTTTACTTTAAGTAAGTTAAGAAGCTGATTGTGAAAGTATATAACATTTAGCGGTATCTTAAAAATATATGTATACTAAAAAGCAAGTTTAAATTAAATTTCCATAAATCAGTTTCTTAAAACTTAGAAAGAAAAACATCCCTAGTCAAAAAAATATTGCATTAGGATCTTTTAACTTCACTTATATTTGACAAGCACAAATTTAAATGATGGTGTAACTTGAGGTTACAAGAGTTAATGTAAAAACACAACATCCTGCACTGCGAGCTGCCCATCATTCGATTCAAGCTTTGCTTTCACAACTGCATTTCAGTGCGCACGGCCAGACTCGAAAATGCAGAAATGGAGTTAGGACCCATTACTAGATTAAATAAGAACAGAATGTAGACAATTTCCAAAGAACTTTAAGTTCCCAGTCTACATTGGGAGAATTTAAGTGAATTCCATTAGCATTCAGAACAATTTGTTAATAATAAATGCAATGCAACATTTTTTCCTTTGCAAAGTCCATTTAAAGCATAATCATTTCCAAACTTTTGCTTCTGGATGAGAGTGTAAGACATGTTAATAGTATTATTACACTTAGTTCATGAAGAAAGATACCAAGCCCTAAACAGCCCTTCCCAGCCACCTCCACCCCCCAAAAACACCTTCCCTAAGTTAGTCAGAAACACGGTATTAGAATTCACAAGCTCCATGCTTCTTTTCATTTGATGATACATAACCACACCTTGGGAATAAAATTACCTGAAGGTGTTGTGGCTTTGAAATCCTTGGAAGACGGCAGGGCACAATGCTCTTCTGTTTAAAAAAAAAGGCTGGGTTGTCCAATTGGGGATTCGCTACATTGTACTAATCCCACCACAAGCTGCTGCACGAGACACCGAGACACCGCGACACCGCGGGAACCGGCATCACCTGCCTTCTCCATCCCTGCGCTACTGCCCACTTTTTCTTGTGCCACTGGGTTTAACAGTGGCACCTCGCATGCACCAAAGTAATTAATCATAAACTAGAGACAATTTTTCACAGGTGGGAACTTTCTGCTGGAATGATATAAACTGATTACGTCCCCTTAAAATTAAGCAGACTGCGTGTTTGAACTTAAAACTATGCAAAAAGGAAAAAAATCTTCAGCTACCCCCCGCTTAAACAATATAGGCACAAAATTATGTTTTTCTCAAATTAGTTTAGTTACTATATATTTAACAACAGCCACACAGAGGCAACAGCGAAGACACAATTAAGACAGAGAACTAGAACTGTGAAGTTGCCTTGTGTATTACAGATCAGTCTATGTATCTATTTTGTACATTGATACTTCCTAAAAGTCTCCATTTTTAGTAACTTCTGATGCATAGATTTAAACAGGAAAATTACAGACAAGCATGGTTCCTAGTGAGATACCTATAATTCATATTAGAGGTGATCTGATACAAAGACTTGATATGTAAGTAGTAACTAGGTAACAAAATAACATGTATTCCACACCAAACTCAGGAGTCCTGGAAAAACAGTCTTGCCCTGATGCCATACACATTTAGCTATTTTTCAAAGGAATGATAGAGGGCTCATGTCACCTGCTTTTTTGGAGAAAAATCTGAATAGTAATTATAACAATTATTGTCAATAACTTCCTATAAAATAAAAGGTTATGTGAGGAATCAAAAGTAGCCAAGTTCATGGCAACGGAGAGTAGAATGGTGATTCCCAAGGCCTGGGAGGAAGAGCAAACGGGGAGTTGCTGATCAATGGGTACAGAGTTACAGTTATGCAAGATGAAAAAGCTCCAGAGACCTGCTACACAACACTGTGCTTATAGTTAACTGTACATCCAAACATTTGTTAAGAGGGCAGACATAAGTTATGTGTTTTTTTTACCACAATAAAAATCAATCACTCAACTAGGAAATAAGGATGGGGATATGAAAGAGTAAGATGATTCAGGATGTACCTAGATCTTGAACATCTAATTTTTTTTTTTTTTTTTTTTTTACCACAAAGGAAAAAAAATCTCCATGATGCATCCTGCCCAGGTAGCTCTCAGTTGGTTACACCACTGTCTCGATACATTAAGGTTGCAGGTTCAATCCCTGGTCAGGTACATAAAAGCAGCACCCAATAAATGCATAAGTGGAACAACAAATCAATGTTTCTCTTTCTCTCTCAAATCAAAAAATAAAAAAGAAAAATAATCTCCATGAAGGTACTTGTGACAACAACACTGACCAAAAGAAATGTCCAATGTTCAAGACTAAGAGTGGGAGGAGAATGGGGATTCCCAAAGCCAGGGCAATTTAAGGCAGGTTTAGGAGATACTCCAAAATTATGCTTTTCTCTGTTAAACATCAGTAAGGCTGGCTTTTCTAACACTGCTCCAACTCTCAAAGCATTAAAAGGAGCAGGGAGCAGAGAAGTCCTATGTCCGTCAGTAAAAATGTACTGCGTGCCTGATCTGTGACAAAGCTGGCTCCTAGGTCCGTGGTTTCCAACAGGTGTGTCATAGAAACTTGAAAACACGCAACACCTGACTATTTAGTCGGAAGCACTGACCTCTTTTCCTGTAAACTGTCAAACAAAAAAACTGACAACGGCCAACACAACAATAGCCATCAGGTGTGAATGAAATAAAAATTATATCCATTTTTGTCAGATCAGCAAAAAATATATTTCTGGTGTGCCGCAGAACTTTAGTAATTAGTTTATGTGCCATCAGATGAAAAGGGTTGGAGATCGCTGTTCCAGATGATACAGAAGTAATCTTGTCAGACGACAAAATTAAGTAAGTACATGAACAAGACACGTTAGATGACGACAAAGCTCTAAAGGAAGTATTTTAGGTGACTAAGTAAAAGTACACTAACTGGTGTAGGGACAGAGCAGAAAAGATCTGTTTGTGACAGGGAGGTTAAGAAAGGTTTCTCTTATGGAAGTAAAATTCATACAAATTCAATTCAATTTCGCTGGATTCTGAAGTTAATAAATTTCAAAAGTTTAAGGCTAAAAATTACATGGAAGCACATAATATGAAAAAATACATCTAAAAATAGCTGGGAAATAAGATGTTATCAATGGGAAAAGTGGGTAAAGGGCACAGGGGGCTCTATGAGTTAGGTTTATAACTTCCTGGGAGCCCATAATTACTTCAAAATGAGAAGTTTTAAAAAACGTGTATAGTTATTACTATAAATCACAATGAGACATCTACTTCACTTAGGATACTTTTCATTATTTCTAAAACATTGCCCTATGGATATAAAATTATAAAGGGATTCAGGAGAACAAATCTCTGACACAGAAAAGTTTTCCTACAAACGTGCAGGTTAGGTACTTACAAAGACAGCAACAGAGAAGTAAACAAGGTTCTGGGACTTGTTTTCTGATCTAGGAGCATCATTCAAGAAAGAAAATGCAAGGACAGGAGTCAACTTGTGACAGAGAAATCTGCCTTATTTAAAAGAGCTGACTTGGCACAAAACACGTACGTCTGCTATTTAAGACCACCTCCTCATTTCCACAGAAGGAACCGAAATCAGGAAAGAGAAAAGGATGCAGTGCAATTTGGGGAGGGGGCGGGAGAAGACAGGTCGGGAAAGTATCTTGACAACTTCCATTAGACTTGCTTCAAGAACCGCAAATACAATGAAAACTGTCAGACTTGAAAATCCATACATCAATTCATATAATGTAATGCTTCCGAATAAGGGATTTGTCCTCAATCTAAAAACATTCAATGGCTGTTGCTTCAAAGACTTCATAATGGGCTCCAGTGAAAGACAGAAGGTTGAGACAAGCATTTACCTGTTTTCTCCTGAAACCCCTCAGCTATGGCCTGAAATGTGTCCCTCCCAGAATTCACAGGATGAAGCCCTAACTCTTAATGTAATGGTATTTGGTGATGGAGCCTAATGGAAATTAATTAATTAAGTTAAATGAGGTCATGATGGGATTAGTGCCCTTGTAGGAAGAGAGGCCAGAGCTGCCTCGCTCTCTCTCCTCCAGGTGAGGCCACATCCAGAAGGTGCCATCCGCAATCCAGAAAGAGAGATCGCAGCAGAAACCAATCACGCTGACACTGGGATCCAGCCTTTCAGCCTCCAGAACCTTAAAAATATTTCTGTTGTTTAAGCCACTGGTCTATGGTATTTTAATGTCAGCTGGAGCATGCTAACACACCCACTAAAACAGTTGTAAAAGGATTTTTTTTAAAGCATAAACCCATAAGGACAAAGAGAATAGTTAAGATAAAAACAATTTGAATACCAAAATAGTACAGAAGCTAGTGGTAATTAACTTAGTAGATTCTAGAATCTTAAAGTAAGTGCAGGAAAAGCAACTAAACTATAATGGAACTACCAAGTAGCTCAGGAATTGGTGGCAGTAGTTACCTTTCTTTGGAAGCAGAGGTGATGGGAAACGGTACACAGAGGATTGGTAAAAGTACTTTTATGAGCAGCCAAACACACAGTGCAATATACAGATCATGTATCATAGAAATTTACACTTGAAAATTATAGGAACCTGTTGACCAATGTCACCCCAATAAATGTAATAAAAAATAAATGAGTGTCATTCTACAGAATGAGTAAACAAGGTTTTTTCTTTTTTAAAAGCAGCTTGACCCCAGATGCCCACTACAGAAAGGGCACTGGACTGGAGGGTTATTCACTGCAAAGAGTAAGAGACCGTGTTGGACTGGGGTGGAGGGGGTGATAACAGCACATCAGGCACAGCTGTGGGCTCATGGCAATGTAGCAGAAACTCACATGCTGAATGCTGAGGGTCCGCAGACCTTTCCTCTCCTTGGCTTCCAAAATGTTCAGAATCACACGTACATGGTCTAGGAAAAGACTAGATACCCTTCTCTGGGGACTCTGTCTAGCCAGGGGAAGATGGTCAACAAAAAGGCCCAGCAGGACCGCCCTGGGCTGCGGCCCAGAGCTGCAAGTTCCACTCACAACGACAAAGCTCCCCAGCGGCTTTCCATCCATTCCTGTGCAGGAACAGATGGCCAGGGATGAGGTATGTGAGGACATTCTCCAACACAAAAGACAAGAGACAGAAACAAGTTAACAAAAAAGGGCAACGTTAAACAGACTATGTAGGGACATGAAAATATGAAAGAAAAAAAAAATCCCCAAAACTCAGCTAAGAGAATCCATAAAAAAACAAAACACCAATAAAAAAGAAAAAAGTCTTAGAAATTAGAATCATAATGTCACAAATAAAAAAAAAAACCTCCATAGAAGGAATGGAAGGTAAGAACTGACGAGCTGTCTTAGCAAGTAGAGTCAAAAAACAAAGATAGAAAATAAGCAATAAATATAAGAAAATGAGAGTGTCATACAGGTACCTCTGACTAGGGAGAGAAAATAGATGGGAGGATATTATTATTTAAACAATTCATGAAACTTCCCCCAAAGTATAGGACATGAGTTCCCAAATTAAGAAGTACTCAGCATAATGGACATATATAGGTCTACTCCAAGGCAGGCTATCATAAAATTTTAGAACCGAAGAGCCAAAAAGTGGATTCTAAGTGTTTTTATAGAAAAAGAAATAGGGCACTGAGAAAAAATCAAGTATCTAGGAAGCTTCATTTCTCAACAGTAGTACAGACATCTAGACTATGCTGAGAAATGATTTTTAAGTTCTGAGAACAAATGATTTCCAACCCAGAGTCTGATACCTACTGAAAGGACATAACGCAAGCTGCAGAATTCCCCAATACGACCCTGAGCATTCACCCTGGGCTGCCTGGAGAACGACCTAGGTAAGCTGCCCCCCCTCCCCGCCCACGTCCCCAGAGGTGCTGCGCCCAAGCTCAACTTCCCATGACGCGGGTAGCTTCCAGCCTCTGGCAGGAGGGTCTGTAACTTCCCCTAGCCCCAGAATATCTGGGGCTAAACAGCTAGCATTCTCAAACGACTCCTGTAAACATCCAACAAGTACTCGAGGAGTCTAGATCACAAGCAGTTTGTGTGTTTTCTCACTGACAAAACTACATTCATGTTTGTGCTTCGTGTTTGGGGAGAAGGGGAGATCTCCCAAGCACACTCTTCTGTAAGATAGTCGGGGGATGGACTTGTGCCTTCTAGTTCTCACTTTCTGCAGTAAAGCCACCCTATGTGACATGACGGGATTTGGGCCAAGCCCTGGTATCTGAAAGGCCGTTAGCCAAATGGGATCACCTTCCTTAGTGACGATGAAGGCACTCAGCTTATTCAGCAAGTCAAATTTTCACTCATGGGATTTCTGTAAACAAACGCAAAACCCCCAAACCAAAAATGAAATTCCCCTGCATCCTTTCTCAGGAAGCTTCTGGAAAAGATGCTTTACCACTTAATTTGAGAAAAAAGAGGACAAGAGATTCAGGAAATAGAGGCTCTATCTCAGAGAAGTGGTCAGACATCCCAGGATGACGTGAGTGGGGACGGAAAAGGACAGCTGTGCAGCTGGCCCACACAGCACCCACTGTAGACTAAAGCAGCCAGAAGGTTCTGGAAGAGCTGTGTGCAAACAGATGAACTGACAGAATGTCTGATATCTTCAATCCTATTGAGGAGAGATTCAGAAAAGCAGGGAGCAAGAAATGAATGTGCAATAAAAATGTAGAAAAGTAGTAAAAACTAACCAAGGATTAGTCTGATGGAGGCAAGGGAGAAGCTTTCCAGGAAAGAAAAGTAATCACAGGGTGCCGTGCGGCTCATCTCAGGACGGTGCTTCCACGCTCACAGGCAGCAGTCCTGACCTCGCCAGAGCTGCGGCAGAGCAGCCCTGGGGGGCGCGGGGAGTGTGTGCGGGGTCGTGGGAGTTAGTCTGCTTCTCTGGTGACAAGTCAGAAGACAGGATCAAAATGTGAATCAAGAACACACGCTATAAATGCTACTCAGAGATGCAGAAATAAATATCAAAAAAAAGTTAAGTGTTCAGAGGCTACTGCCTGTCGGGAGTGAAAAACGGAGACGAGCCAGGATGATAGAAGGGACACACTGTTTTTAATAAACCTTTTAACTATTTGGCCCTCGAAAGTATGTGCCTATATTAATTTAAAAAAAAAAACACACAAAAGATTTTATAACAAAAGCATTACCATTACTATTGAAAAAATAATAATTTGATGGGCTGAAAAGATAAGTGATTTTCCTGAAGAGACATTAAAAATGCAACTTAAATAATCAATTTCTTGGTCTAATGCTTCAACGAGAAAGCTATCACTCAAACAACCAGCAAAAAACCCATAATAACAAAATAAAATAAAGTTAAGATAAAATCCCTCAAACATATTGCTAATTTAAAAAATGACTAATGGTAATTAAAATCAAGAAAGCTTATTTTAATTTTGAGTAAAAGGAAAGACACTTTGTACGTTTAAAATGAACTGATTATAAAAAAGAATAGTACTCAGGCAGCATCATAAAAGGCCTAGTAAACGTGAGGCACTGTGGTGCAGACTGTAGGTCACACACAGACCCCTAAACACTTTGTGGTCAAATCGGGAAATACAGGCACATAGCCAAATACCACGGAGGGAGCTGAGAAACAAAAAGTAGTTCAGAAGAGAAAGTTGTTTTTTCTCTGAATGAGGAAAACAAGAAACAGTCCATCAAAAAGGTGTGGCTTAATCCAAGCTGGGAAGATTTGGACATGCTGAGCTGGGGAAGGTTCTCCTTACTGGGTAAAGCATCACAAGAACAGAGACACGAGAGCACAGATGAGTCTGAGACTCCAAACAACTCGGTTTGACTGAAAAAGTGTAGGCTAAAAAAACCACATACGGCCAGTTTCCGGGTTTGCCTTAGATGCTGTGCTCAGAATTTGGATTTTGTTCAGAAGAAAACAGTACTGCTGAAGGGCTTGGGGAGGGGGCGGTAGCAGTCCAAGGAACTCTACACAACTACTCTCCTGCAAATTATGAGACGCTGAAACCAAGAGAAGAATGTGACTTTAAGAATGCGGATGGGACAAGTAATGCTAGAATCAGGCCAACTTTCTATTTAATTTAAATAACACTTTTACCAAACTGTGCATTCAAATAAATCAGCTTTTGCTGATTTCTGTAATAGTACCTGTAGATTTGTTCGATGCTCTCCTTCGAATTTCTGTCACCATCAGCCGTGAAACTTGTGTTGTGAACTGCAGAAGATCAGAAAACTTTTCTGTCATTGTATTTGGCGGAGCATTTCCAAAAACCTGTGAGTGAGAAAAAAATTTTTAATAAAGCATTGTCAACTTTTTTCTTTTATTCTGTGCATTTGGAAGTGTGGTATGACTTGGAAATCAAGTTACAAAGTGTATGCTTAAACAGTTTCTTTGGATCTGAACATATGTTTAAAAATACAACTCTCAATAAATCCCATCTATAGCCACATTTCCTACTACATACTAATTTGTTGAATGAATGATTACATAAATATAATCTAAGAGCCAAAGACTAGGTATTTATAGAATTTGAGTCGATCTACATTAGAAGCTTTAGAAAATATGTTTCTCTGAAAAAATCTAAATTAAGAAATTAAGATTGTCTGATGGCACACAAATAACATTACGTGGCGAAAAGCAGAGACTTACCTACTATTACTAAGTTCTCGGCTGAATACAGAGCTCACTACCCTCATCTTATATCTCAGAATTTCTAAATCTCACGGCAACTAATTCCCAGAACAAGACTGGCAGGGAAAAGACTAGAAGGAAGAGAAGAAATGAGAGGCTCAGAACCTTCCCAGCATGCATTAGGTCACACCTGTTTGATGGACTGTTTCTTGTTTTCCTCGTTCAAAGGAAAAAAAAAACCTTTCTGTTCTGAACTACTTTTTGTTTTTCAACTCCATGAGTGGTATTTGGGTCATGAAATAAACTTTTCTTCCCCAGAAGTCTAAGACAAATGAACTTTAGAATAAATCATTCTTAAAGATAAACCAATACAGATTCAGCAAGAGAATAAGAAAATAAAACCTGGGCCCTGGCTGGGTAGCTCAGTTGGTTAGAGCATCATCCTG
>VMDR010022380.1:0-16244 GCA_007922815.1 Macrotus californicus
CTGGGGGAAAGGCATACTCCAGAAAAAACAGTGAGTCAGAATGCTTTTCTCATACTCAGCTTTCTCTTTTGATCATTATTAGGGAATCAACTAACAAAAAGTCATTTATGAAAATCATCTTATTTTGATAACCATATGCCTTGGTCCGTCTCTCGTCATCTAGTAAAATAAGAGGGATCAAACTAGATGTTTGCTCAGATTCCCTCCAGGTGGTTTCTTTGTCAAACATGTCATGTCCATGCAGAAGTTTAGGTGAGCTGTAAGATATGAACTAGAGAAAAGTTTGATTCCGGCTAAAAAACTTTTAAAGGACTTTGTATAGGCCATAGTTATTCTGAAGTATGTCAAATAAAAGAAAAACAAATCTGGATTTAAGTAAGAAGAGATTTATACAAAAGAATTATTGCCAGAAAGAAAAAAGGGACTATTGCAATAGAGGGAGGGCACTGTTGCAACAGGAAAAGCTCACACAGACTACAGGGTCTGCAAATATCTCCCTGGTTTAAAAGCAGTTTTTTAAAATATGATTTTTGACCTCTAAATTTACTAAAAGTTATACTCAGAATTCATCTGCTTTTAAAATAACTGTAAGTAAGCCCCAATGGAAGAACATCTTCAATTAAGTTTAATTATCTGAGCATAAGCAAAATTACTTAATTTTAAAAAGTAATATCTGGGTAACAGAACTCCCAGATAGAAAAGAAACCATTAGCCATGGCACCCCTCAGCCACTTCCAAGTGCAAATCCCACACAGAAAATGACAGCCAGTATTGTTCTAAGGAAATCCCAAGCAACCAAAAACAAGTATGATGCCTCATAGTGAGTGACCTCAGAACGTGCACCCGCGTTCCTTGAAATGCATAGTGAGTTCTATTCTTGAAAAAGATCTGGCTGTCACTTCTTTTGTTGCCCTGGCACAAAGTTCACCAATACATTAATCTGATCCACGTTGGAACTCTTCCTCCCATAGTAAAATTCAGTCTCCAAAAACAAAGCAAAGAGTGATGTGGAATACAAGAAACTAAAGCTCCAGCTATGGTCAAGGGCAAAGATAAGAGATGATAGCACATCAGAAAGAACACTCTGAGAGAACGTTCTGTAAGAATGTGCACCTAGACCACCAGGGAGGTAACCCTGACACAGGATGTGACTCTGGAAAGTCACTAAGCCACTTGTACCTTGATTCTTCCCTCTCCAGTCAATAATTATATCTGCTAATACATTGTAGAGAGGATCAAAAGAGGAGTGTATATGAAAATATTTTTTAAATTTTTTTCTTGTTATTTGAGTACAGTTATCTGCCTTTTCCCCCACCCCTCTCCACCATCCTAGCCCTCCTGACCACCCTAGCCATCCCCAGCTCCTTCCCGTTTCCAACCCCTCAATTGTTACTGTCCATGTGTCCTTTATAATTGTTCCTGTAAACCCTTCACCCTTTTCCCCATTGTCCCCTTGCCTCTCGCCTGTGGTCACTGTGAGCCTGTTCTCAATTTCAATGTCTCTGGTTATATTTTGCTTGTTTGTTCATTTTGTTGTTAGGTTCCAGTTAAAGGTGAGATCATATGGTGTTTGTCTTTCACTGCCTGGCTTATTTCACTTAACATAATGCTCTCCAGTTCCATCCATGTTGTCACAAAGGATAGGAGCTCCTTCCTTCTTCCTGCTGCATAGAATTCCATTCTATAAATATACCGTAGTTTTTTGATCCATTCATTGACTGATGGGCACTTAGGTTGCTTCCAGCACTTGGCTATTGTCAATTGTACTGCTATGAACATTGGGGTGCATAGGTTCTTTTGGATTGGTGTTTCAGGGCTCTTAGGGTATAATCCCAGCAGCAGAATTGCTGGGTCAAAAGGCAATTCCATTTTTAGTTTTCTGAGGAAGTTCCATACTGTTTTCCACAGTGGCTGCACCAGTCTACAATCCCACCAACAGTGCACTAGGGTTCCCTTTTCTCCACATCCTCTCCAACACTTGTCTGTTGATTTGTTTATGATGGTTAGTCTGACTGGTGTGAGGTGGTCTCTCATTGTGCATCTCTCTGACATCATTTCATATGTCTCTGCACGCTCTGTATGTCCTTCTTGGAGAAATGTCTGTTCAAGTCTTTTGCCCATTTTTCAAGTGGGTTGCTTGTCTTCTTAGAGTGGAGTCGTGTGAGTTCTTTATATATTTTGGAGATCAAACCCTTGTCCGAGGTATTATTGGCAAATATGTTTTCCCATATGGTTGGTTCTCTTTTCATTTTAATGCTGTTTTCTTTAGCCATGCAGAAGCTTTTTATTTTGATGGGATCCCATTTGTTAATTCCTTCCTTTATGTCCCTTGCTCTGGGGACATATCAGTGAAAATATTGCTGTGTGGAATACCTGACATTTTCCTGTTAATGTTCTCCTCTAGGACTTTAATGGTGTCATGACTTGTATCTAAATCTTTTAACCACTTTGAATTTATTTTTGTATATGGTGTAAGTTGGTGATTGAGTTTCATTTTTTTTTTTTTTTTGCATGTAGCTGTCCAGCTCTGCCAACACCATTTGTTGAAAAGGCTATTTTTTTAAATATATTTTTTTGATTATGCTATTACATTGCCCCATCTCCTCCCCACCCTCCGCCCTGCACACCCCTTCCCCCCACACTCACCCTTCTTAGTTCATGTCCATGGGTCATATATATGAGTTCTTTGGCTTCTACATTTCCTATACTATTCTTAACCTCCCCCTGTCTATCTTCTACCTACCATTTATGCTTCTTATTCCCTGTACCTTTTCCCCTTCTCTCCCCCTCCCTCTCCCCTGATGATAACCCTCCATGTGATCTCCATTTCTGTGATTCTGTTCCTGTTCTAGTTGTTTGCTTAGTTTGTTTTTGTTTCTGTTTTAGGTTCAGTTGCTAATAGCTGTTAGTTTGTTGTCATTTTACTGTTCATAGTTTTGATCTTTTTCTTAGATAAGTCCCTTTAACATTTCATATAATAAGGGCTGGGTGATGATGAACTCCTTGAACTTGACCTTATCTGGGAAGCATTTTATCTGCCCTTCCGTTTTAAATGAAAGCTTTGCTGAATAGAGTAATTTTGGATGTAGGTCCTTGCCTTTCATGACTTGGAATACTTCTTGCCAGCCCCTTCTTGCCTGTAAGGTTTCTATTGAGAAATCAGCTGACAGTCTGATGGGCACTCCTTTGTAGGTTACTGTCTCCTTTTCTCTTGCTGCTTTTAAGATTTTCTCTTTATCTTTCATCTTAGGAAATGTAATTATGATGTGCCTTGGTGTGTTCCTCCTTGGGTCCAACTTCTTTGGGACTCCGTGGGCTTCCAGGATCCTCTGAAAGTCTATTTCCTTTGCCAAAATAGGGAAGTTCTCCTTCATTATTTGTTCAAATTAGTTTTCAATTCCTCTCTGTTCCTCTTCTCCTTCTGGCACCCCTATGATTTGGATATTGGAATGTTTAAAGACATCCTGGAGGTTCCTAAGCCTCTCCTCATTTTTTTTGAATTCTTGTTTCTTCATTGTGTTGAGCTTTAATGTTTCTTTCTTTCTTCTGGTCCACACCATTGATTTGAGTCCCACTTTACTTCCCATCACTGTTGGTTCCCTGTACATTTTCCTTCATTTCCTTTATCGTATACTTCATTTGTTCATCTAATTTGTGACCAAATTCAACCAAGTCTGTGAGCATCCTGATCACCAGTGTTTGGAACTGTGCATCTGAGGTTGGCTATCTCTTTGTCGCTTAGTTGTATTTTTTTCTGGAGCTTTGATCTGTTCTTTCATTTGGGCCATTTTTGTTGTCTTGGCATGCCTGTTACGTAGTAAGGGGTGGAGCCTTAGGTGTTCACCAGGACAGGGCAGCCACATCGCTGCGTAGTGAAGCTGTTTGTGGAGGAGGGGACCGAGAGGGAACAATGGCGGTTGCTCCACTCTCTGCCGGCCTTCGGTGACCCTTCGCACCACCCACAGTCAAATTAGGCCCTTCTGGTGCTGGTTCCGGTGCTGAATCCCGGTGGGAGTGCTTATGTATGCTCTAGGACCTTGTGCGTCTCTCCAACGAGCTCTCCTGTGAGGCTGGGAGTTTCTCCCGCTGCCGCCGCTTCAATCCCCACAGGTGTTTTCAATCAGAGGCTTTGCGACTTTGTGTCCCTGCACTGGAACTCTGGGTTGTGGGGTCTGTCTCGCTCCCCAGTTGTTCCTCCCAGTTTATCCTCACGAGGAAGTGGGACGCCCAGTCCACAGCTGCCACTTCTCCCGGCCAGCCGTGCCTTTCCCGGATCTGCCAGCCACCGCCCTGCCTCGCGAGTCCTCTCCGCCCCTCCTACCGGTCTGGATGTATGTTTCTTAATTTCTTGGTTGTCGGACTTCCATACGGTTCAATTTTCTGTCAGTTCTGGTTGTTTTTTGTTTTAGAATTTGTTGTTGTCCTTCTTTTGGTTGTGCGAGGAGGCACAGTGTGTCTACCTACACCTCCATCTTGGCTGGAAGTCTGGAGAGGCTATTTTTCCTCCATTTTCTGCTGCTGTCCCCTTTGTTCAATATTAATTGACCAAAGAGACTTGGGTTTATTTCTGGGCTCTCTGTTCTGTTCCATTGGTCCATGTGTCTGTTCTTATGCCAATACGAGGCTGCTTTGATTACAGTGGCTTTGTAAAACATTTTGATATCAGGTATTATGATCCCTCCTACTTTGTTCTTCTTTCTCAAAATTGCTGCAGCTATTCCGGGTCATTTATGGTTCCATATAAATTTGTGAAGTGTTTTTTCTATATCTGTGAAATATGACATTGGTACTTTAATAGGGATTGTGTTGAATCTATAAATTGCTTTGGTAGTGTAAACATTTTGATGATGTTAATTCTTCTGAACCATGAACATGGTATATGTTTCCATTTGTTTGAGTGTTCCTTAATTTCTTTCTTTAGTGTTGTGTAGATTTCTGAGTATAGGTCTTTTACCTCCTTGGTTAGGTTTATTCCTAGATATTTTGTTTTTCTTGTTGCTATATCAAATGGGATTGTTTTTTCTGATTTCTGTTTCTGATGTTTCATTGTTGGTATACAAAATGCCTTTGATTTCTGGATATTGACTTTGTATCCCGCTGTTTTGCTAAACTCATTTATTAGGTCGAGCAGTTTTTTGATGGAGTCTATAGGATTTTCTATGTACACTATCATGTCATCTGCAAATAATGACAGTTTTGTTTCTTTGTTTCCAATTTGGATGCCTTTTATTTCCTTTTCTTGTCTGATTGCTCTGGCTAGGACTTCCAACAGTGTGTTGAATAGAAGTGGTGAAAGTGGACGACTTTGTCTTGTTCCTGATCTTAGTGGGAAAGTTTTTAGTTTTTCGACTGGAAAGCACAACTCGTGATTCTCAATTTCTTAAAACATATGCCACATTTTGATTAGCAAAAATATCCGAGCTTCCTTTATGATCCTTGAAATTTCAAAATTATGTTTTTCCATTTTCTAAATCTACAATATTGACTAAGTTTTGCCCTGGCCGGTGTGGCTCAGTTGGGTGGAGTGTTGTCCTGGAGTGGGTTTGATTCCCAGTCAGGGCACATACCTGGGTTGAGGGTTTGGTCCTCAGTTAGGGCCCATATAAAAAGCAACTTATCGATGTTTTTTCTTTCTGTCTCTCTGTCTCCCCCCGTCTCCCTCTCCCTCCCTTCCTTCTTCCCTCCCTCTGTCTCCCTCTCTCTAAATCAACAGGCATGTCCTCAGATGAGGATAAACAAATAAAAATTAAAAAATAAAATACTAAGTTTTTTAAATTACATACATACCTGTCTAAGATACAGATCTGCCTCTGACTGATCAGGTGGGTATCTCCCCCTGGTATGCTTGAAACTCTCTGCCCTCTGCTGATGGAATCTCAGTGGCGTCACTCAACCTGCTGCCACTTGGCTGCTTCTTTTTCTGTTTTCCCTCTCTCACTCATTTCACTCAAGACCATGGAACAGGTCTTGCTAGAAACAGGACTACTTTGACTTGTGCTGCCATAAACAGAACCACAAAACTACTCAGTGCTCTGGAGTCCAAATTCATATCTGTAAAGACGTAAGTGCTATTCAAAGGTAATCTGTACAAGGGTTTGATGAGTTTTTCATAAAGCTTCTGCAATTTTGGCCCTGTTTTTGGTGGGATTCCACTCTGGTTGCCTCTAAGCATGGCAATCAAGTCCTCTTTTAGTAACCAAAAAAGACAATTCACCCCACATATCAATTAATCGACATTAAAAGGTCAAATTATTACATAACCAATTTAACTCCTGCAATGACATAGGCAGATAATCCAGAGTCCTGCCTGGGCTATTCTCCTTTCTAAAAATCAGGCAAAGACAACAACTAACAAATGTTCAGGACCATGGTAAAGAATAAAATGTGTGTGTCGATAACAAAACAGTAACACTGAGAATCACCTACCAACAGGAACAGGGCATAATAAATATCTCACAGCCTGGACTTCTCAAATGCAGGACAAAGCACAGATGGAGACCATGTGACACAGAGACAAGGCAACAAAGTCTCCTTGTTCTTCCAAGGCCCCAAAGAATTCTTCACAGCTTAGGCATCAATTCAGTCAAAAGCCAAAGGCCAACCTGCCCACAGGCTAAAGCCCTGGCCTTTTAACGTCTGCCTGGTTCCTCCCTCCTCTCCTGGCCCAGGCTGGAGCTGGCTCCTGGATTCACTGTCCTAGTCCATACACCATGTCCTTGGTTTCTACTTGTGTGCCAATCAATATGAATCTGTTTCAAAAAGAAAGTCAACATGCGATGGAACATTATTCAGCCTTAAAAAGGAAAGAAATTCTGACACAGGCTATGAAACTTGAGGACACTATGTTAAGTGAAATAAGCAAGTCACAAAAGACAAATACTATATTATTCCACTTACATGAGTTCCTAAAGTAGTCAAATCCATAAAGAGGAGAAGTAGAATGGTGGTTTCCGGGAGCTGGAGGGAGGGAGGAATGGACTTAGCATTTAATGGGCACAGAGTTTCAGCTTGGGAATATGAAAATGTTCTGTGGATGGATGGTGGTGATGGCTGCACCACAGTGTCAATGTGCTTAATGTCACTGAGCTGTACACTTAAAAATGGTTAAGATGTTAAGTTTTATGTTATGTATAATTTACCGCAAGAAAAATATTTAAAAAGAAAAAAGGAAAACAAGATCCCTGTTTTGTAAGTTTTTCTACTGCTCAATGGTCCTGATGGCTCATTACAAAGCTCCAGATCCAGGCCCTCACCCAGCTCTGGAAAATCCCTGCCCTGACTTCTCAGAAAGGACCCAAAAAGACTTCTCTGTGATTCCATATACCACCTCCTCTCATTACATTCAGGAAGGAGTCTTGATGGCCCTGGCCGGGTAGCTCAGTTGGTTAGAGCATCATCCCCACACACCAAGGTTGCAGGTTCAATCCCCAGTCAGGGTACATACAAGAATCAACCAATGAACCTCTTTCTCTTTTTCTCTCTCTCCTCCCCCTTTCTTTTCTCTTCCCTCCCCACCCCTCCCCTCCCTTCCTTTCTCCTTCCCTCCCCTCCCCTTCTCTTCTCTTTCTCTCTTCCCTCCCTTCCCCCTCTCTAAAATCAATAAATTTTTTTATAAAAGGAGTTTTGACCACCAAGTCCCTTAACTTTTTTCCACACCTCACCATTCATCCATTCCTCTACTCTTTACTGAATGCCAGGTTCTGTGCTCAGCACAAAAGTATCAGTGGCAAATATGACTGAGAAAATTTTTATTTTCAGAAGGGAAACAAGCAAAAAGTAAAAAGGAAATGATAGTAGTGATACATATAGGAGAGACTTGAGTGCCAGAACAGAGGGAGCAGTTGGCAGAGTGTCAGGGAAGTCTCTCTCAGGAGGACATCTAGGCTCTGACCAGAATGACAGGGCAGGCTACTCTGTGCACATCCTTCCCAGCAACACACAGCCACTTTCTCCCAATATGTGTAACCACTGAAGCCAGCAATGCTTATAAAGCCTGGGATTCTTTGGTCCACATGAGTTAAAAAATAATCATAACAGTAACTTACCCCTTATCTACTTCTAACCACAGTTATTCATGGATTTCTGTTGCCAAATAGTAATATTGTTCACCCATAAAATTATCTACCTACCTCTTCCACTTCTGCTTAAAAAGAAACAGAAAAGAAAACACAAAGTTCTCCTCAAAGCTCTTCTGTGTCTCCCTCCACTGCCATGCACATAGCCAAAATCCAATGAAAACATAAATCATTCTCACAGGCCAGTCTTCCTGCTGCCACCCACATCCTGAGCCACCCAGGCCCTTCCTACGGTTCTCATTTTGCTTTATCTGAGACTTGAAACCCTGGGCAGGGATCCTTTCTTAATGCTCAAGACAAAAAAAAAATATTAAGTATAATGAGTCAATAACATAGTGCCAGATGCCCAAGTAACTCCCAAAACAGTCCTAAGTACCTAAATCAATACCACAAACCCTGGACACAAATACCCTCACCATTCTCTCTTCCTTAACCCAGGAAAAGCTGCACTGACAAGCGTAATCACTTACTTGGGAGATCTTAAACATGGGCCAGATGACAGAAGAAAGTAAAGCTTCTACAGACCTGCCATGGGGAGTAGTATAAGTTGCTGCAAACTTTAGGGCAGGTAATTTGGAGATATATATATTTCTAAATATATATTCCTTATCATATAGCAATTCCTTATTATGTGCTTTTCAGGGTTCCTGCCATGTCTTGTTTTCCTAATCATTGTTCCATCTGTCCGTGCCCATTTCCAGGTTGCTGTCTGTGTTCCCCACAACCCTAGAAAGCTAGAGGGAAGGAGAGGCCCCTCACAGTAACCAAATAATCCTGACACCAAGCACATGTGCGCTATGTATGGGGCAGGCATAACACGTTTCAAATATACAGTTCAAATACATAGACGTTGGGGACTACAAGTGTCCTGGAATACTTAAGTGTTTAGATGTTCATTTAAGGTTTTGAAATACTTTAAGTATCAGAAACAATTAAGTAGCGAATAAAGGACTAGATGAGTAAATTAGGCTATAGCTATAAGGGTGGATACTATGTAGCCATTGAGAACTACATTGTATCACTATGGGTTTAAGGTGCTCCAGGAGCCCAGAGGGGCTACCATTAGTGTCCTAGGCTACAAGGACTGGGGAACTGTGGAGAGTCCCCAACTACATTGTATCACTATGGGTTTAAGGTGCTCCAGGAGCCCAGAGGGGCTACCATTAGTGTCCTAGGCTACAAGGACTGGGGAACTGTGGAGAGTCCCCGCACTGCTGACTCCCCAGAAGACAATCTAGTGAGGAGATAAAAATCCAAATAGCCCCATCAAAAGCCTCAAGTTCAGAGCAAGACCAATTCTTTTGCCTGGGCAGAGGGAGAGGAGAGAAATAGGGGATAAATGGGAGAAAAAAAAAACAGGGTCTTGCCCCCTCAATATCCCATGTCCAGTCCAATAGCACACAAGTCCTCTTTTCTGTCCCCAAAACACAAGTTAAAAAGTCACACTCACTGTATTAGTGCAAATAACATAGGGTTGGTTCTGGGCCAAGCATGACCAAGATGAGGAGAAATCCACAGTGCTCCAAGCAAAACACTGAACAGCAACAGAACAAATGAGAACAAGGTATTCAAGAGATTCTGTCCTAGAAAATGGAACACTCAAGCAAGCACAGGAAATTCCCACAAGAATAAAATGAGCTGAAAGGTGAGATGGAGAAATAACAGAGATGAGAAGGGAGATGAGAGACCTAAGGAAATGAACCGAGGATCAAGACAACATGACAACAAAATTAACAGTAAGTTCAAAGCAGCAAAGTGTGGAATACACATCTGAAAACTGAACTATTAACTTAGAGGAAAGGGTTACGAACTGCATGGAGAGCGTAACTGAAAAAGACAGATAAAGAAAGTCAGCAAGAAATGAAAAGCAGACCAAATCTATCCAACATAAAGTATTCTTTTTTTTAAGATTTTATTTTTTTCTTTTTTAAAATATATTTTATTGATTATGCTATTACAGTTGTCCCATTTTCCCCCTTTATTGCCCTCTGCCCTGCACACCCTCTCCCACCCACACTCCCCCTCTTTAGTTCATGTCCATGGGTCATACATGTAAGTTCTTTGGCTTCTCCATTTCCTACACTATTCTTAACCTCCCCCTGTCTATCTTCTACCTACCATTTATGCTTCTTATTTCCTGTACCTTCTCACCCTCTCTCCCCACCCACTCCCCTGATAACCCTCCATGTGATCTCCATTTCTGTGATTCTGTTCCTGTTCTAGTTGTTTGCTAAGTTTCTTTTTGTTTCTGTTTTAGGTTCAGTTGCTAATAGCTGTGAGTTTGTTGTCATTTTACTGTCCATATTTTTTATCTTCTTTTTCTTAGATAAGTCCTTTTAACATGTCATATAATAAGGGCTTGGTGATGATGAACTCCTTGAACTTGACCTTATCTGGGAAGCACTTTACCTGCCCTTCCATTGTAAATGATAGCTTTGCTGGATAGAGTAATTTTGGATGTAGGTCCTTGGCTTTCATGACTTGGAATACTTCTTGCCAGCCCCTTCTTGCCTGCAAGGTTTCTTTTGAGAAATCAGCTGACAGTCTGATGGGCACTCCTTTGTAGGTTACTGTCTCCTTTTCTCTTGCTGCTTTTGAGATTCTCTCCTTATCTTTAATCTTGGCTAATGTAATTATGATGTGCCCTGGTGTGTTCCTCCTTGGGTCCAACTTCTTTGGGACTCTCTGAGCTTCCTGGACTCCCTGCAAGTCTATTTCCTTTCCCAAATTGGAAAAGTTCTCCTTCATTATTTGCTCAAATAAGTTTTCAATTTCTTTCTGCTCCTCTTCTCCTTCTGGCACACCTATGATTTGGATATTGGAATATTTAAAGACATCCTGGAGGTTCCTAAGCCTCTCCTCATTTTTTGAATTCTTGTTTCTTCATTGTGTTGTGTTTTAATGTTTCTTTCTTTCTTCTGGTCCACACCATTGATTTGAGTCCCGTTTTTCTTCCCATCAGTGTTGGTTCCCTGTACATTTTCCTTCATTTCACTTAGCGCAGCCTTCATTTGTTTATCTAATTTGTGACCAAATTCAACCAAGTCTGTGAGCATCCTGATTACCAGTGTTTTGAACTGTGCATCTGATAGGTTGGCTATCTCTTGGTCACTTAGTTGTATTTTTTCTGGAGCTTTGATCTGTCCTTTCATTTGGGCCATTTTTGTTGTCTTGGCATGCCTGTTATGTAGTAAGGGGCGGAGCCTTAGGTGTTCACCAGGGTGGGGCAGCCACATCGCTGTGTAGTGACACTGTTTGTGGAGGTGGGGACCGAGAGGGAACAATGGCGCTTGCCCCGCTCTCTGCCGGTTTTCCGAGACTTTCCGCGCTGCCCACAGTCAAATTGGGCCCTTCTGGTGCTGATTCCTGGGTGGGTGGGCTTGTGTATGTTCTAGGACCCTCTGGGTCTCTCCAACGAGCTCTCTTGTGAGTCCGGGAGTTTCTCCCGTTGCTGCCGCCTCAACCCCCACAGGAGTTTTCAGTCAGAGGCTTTGAGGCTTTATTTCCCCACGCTGGAACTCTGGGTTGCGGAGTCTGTCTTGCTCCCCAGTTGTTCCTCCGGTTTATCCACACGTGGTTGTGGGACTGCCTGATCCGCCAGCAGCCACCTCACCCGGTCCGCAAACCGCACCTTGCCCGCCCCTGTCCGCCAGCCGCCGCCCAGCCACGACTCCTCTCCGCCCTGGCTGCCTGTCTCCACCCCTCCTACTGGTCTTGATGAATGTTTCTTCTTTAACTCCTTGGTTGTCGGACTTCCATACAGTTCGATATTCTGTCAGTTCTGGATGTTTTTTGTTTTAATATTTGTTGTTGTCCTTCTTTTGGTTGGGCAAGGAGGCACAGTGTGTCTACCTATGCCTCTATGTTGGCCGGAAGTCAAGATTTTTTTTTTTACTTTTTTTAATTGTTCAAGTATAGTTGTCTCCATTTCCTCCCCCAAAACTCCCCCCCCAGCCATCCCCACTGCCCACCCTTGATCCTAACCCCCTTTGGTTTTGTCCATGTGTCCTTTATACATGTTCTTGAAAACCCTTCCCCCCATTGTCCCCTCCCACCTCCCCTCTGGTTACTGTCAGATTGTTCTTAATTTCAATGTCTCTCATTATATTTTGCTTGCTTGCTTGTTTTGTTGATTAGGTTCCACTCACAGGTGAGATCACAACGTGAAGTATTCTTGATGTGGGGAATCCAATAAATGAAATATGCACTTAAAAATATAATACATACACAGAATCATATAAGAAAAATTCCACATAACCAAGGGAGAGGGTGGGAGCAGGGGAGGGGGGTGAGATTGGCTGGGGTGGGGGGGGGGGAATGCAGACAACTGTAAATGAACAACAATAAAGTAATTAAAAAAAAAAATTCCTGAAATAAATAAATAAATAAATCTGCATATTGAACAAGTACACCGAGTTCCAGAAAAATTTACCACAATGTGCTCAAGGAAGTAACAAATTGTAAGCAAATTGTAACTAAACTTCAACAATAAGCACATAACCCAAAAGGGAGGAATAAAATCAGATCAACCTGAGGTTTCTCCCACTGCCATGTTAAATACTGAAGGACACCAGAGCGACAACCACCAAGCTCTAATATGTGGCCAGAGACCACCATAGCCAGCCAAGGTGTCATCCAAGTCCGAAAGCAAGGGACAAAAAGTCCCATTTGCAAATATGAATCATTATTCAGGGAAGACAACAAGAATCTAGCCAATGGAGAGATGAGCCTATATAAAAGATACCTGAGTGAAAGCATTAATCTGATTTAAGTAGAGAACTGAGTCAAACAATGATGGAAAGCACGGCTCAGAACAGAATGGAATTACAACATAAAATTAATAATGGAACTTTTCAAAGTAAGAAATTAGAGAAGCAGGGGAAGAAGAATGCTGGTGTCCTTGTCCTTTGGAATCAGGAGTCGGTGAACACTGCCAACATGGAAACATTCTTTTAAAAAGCCGCAATTCTAACCTTGTAATTCTTTCAAAAATCTCTCCCTTAACTTTAAGTGAACCTTTTAGAAAATAAGCTCTCGTGTCAAACTTTTATTTAAAGTTAACATTTCTTTAGCGTCACTGCAGCTTTTCTTTTATTGAAATCAAGTAAAACCTTAATACTTTTACGAGAAAATAGCACTGTCAGACATGTTGCGTTTTTATAAAAGCACTTCTATCCCTCTCCATAGCTATCCTTGTCCTGATTACCTGCATTAGAAAACTGTCCGAAATGATGTGAGCCCAGTGTGGCCAGAGGTCACCTGGAATGGCTAGGATGTGGCACCAGGGATCATTTCTGCTTTGTACCTTTCAATGTTAATTGATGTCTTTATATTGAACATACACCACTTTTTATCATTTTATGTAAATACAAACTGGTTTGTCTTAATTTAAAAAACAAAACAAAAAGGACTAGAAAAGAGACATGCTGAGATGTTAATAGCAATTAGTATTGGATGGTGCATATAGATGACAATATTCCTCTTTTTACTTTTCTGTATTTTCCCTGAAAAAAGAACCCAACGTTGTAAAAGACTGTGAGATGATATAATGCAAGGCTACGGTAGCTAGCACTACGTTAAAAGAAACAGCAAAACCAAATAAACTTTGTGTATATGCAGAGATGTAGACAGAAGGGTGATTTGCAATGGATAAAGGGTTATAGATGATTTATTTTTCTTTTATCTTACCTATTTTTTAATTTCTGGAAAGTGAACACTTACTATTTGTGTAATTAAAAAGATACCTCTTGGTTTTGGTTTTTAATAAAAGGGGCTTCTCAGATGTGAGGATTCCTAGCTCCTGAGACACTTGGGTGGTGAGGGGGAGCACTGGTGGGTGCCTGTAAGAGGGACTGACCCCAGATGGATAGGATGAGAAGGTGATACCTAAATTACCATAGTGCTCAGCAGCCAATGATTCAGTGCACGTGTGGAACAAGGGAGTGTGGGCTGCCCCATGTCAGACACAGCCCTCAGGTATTTCCCCTATCACAATAGATGTATGCATCTAGGAACACGTTTATGTTAGACACAAGATTAAGACGCAAATGGCTCAATTCACAGTCAACAATATACAGCAGCCTGGAACAACATAGCACTCAAAAGCCTGGCATGCCCCAGGTAAGTTGTCCAAGCTTATTGCATTTATATACTTTTGATGGTTAAGAAAAAAAAGTTCAAAAGAGCAGATAAGGCTCTAGAAGGAGTTACCTTCAAGCTCCAATAGCATGCATGCTCAGATCTCAAGGTTTGAAGACTCCAACTGGAATAAAACTCACCCATGGCTATGGCCCAGAAAACATCTGATCCACTCAGTAACTCACCACATGCTATAGGAGAATAAACCTGGGACCCAGGAACTTGAAGCAGAATTCGAAATGGAGTCACCCGTGCACTGGAATCCAGCACTGCATCCAGAGCACCTACCAGGCGGCCTTCAAAAGAAAGAAAAGGGCACCTCTGAGCACAGGCACTAACCCAGTCAAGCAGCTAACTTGCTCAGATTTTTGTATTAAAGTCGCAGCCCCTTTATCCAGCAGATGGCTTTCAAAACCCCTCAGTCATCTATAATTCAGAAGCAAACCAGTAAAAAGGCAAAAACGAAGCAGCCTATAAGGCATCATTGTTACACAAACCCATGCACTCTTTCCTCCTTTTTTCCCTAAAGTCATTAAAAGAGATAGATCAAGATTGTTGTAGGGCATGAGGTGGATGGGCAGTTGGAGCCTGAATAACATGAGGAAGGCACCCACCAGGGAGGGAACAGTGATAGCAACAGAAGGATTAATCAGGTAAGTGAATATATTAAGAATAACAGCAGTCAGGTTTCTCAGTGTTGGAAAAAGCAGTGAGTTGCAAATATGGAAAGAAACTAGAATGAACATTGTGGTATTAAGATAGCAGTTAGACATACTGGACCCAACTGGAGGTTAACTCATTTTTATACAGATTTGTATAAAAAGAAAAATAGCCAACATGTCAATGAATATGTCTGTGTATAAATACGTGAGCACATGTATGCATACATATATACACACATATAGTCCCTAGCTCTGTCCACTGAGAGGTTCTCCAAGCAAGCACCCTGTTAGCAGTGAGGACAACATGCTCCCAGATTTTGGCTTTTAAAACCATTCCTCATGCCCTGATTGGTGTGGCTCAGTGGTTTGGGCACCATGCTGGAAACCAAAAGGTCACAGGTTCAATTCCACTCAGGGCACATGCCTGGGTTGTGGCTCAGGTTACCTGCTGGAAGAGTGCAAGAAGCAACCCAATCAATGCTTCTCTCACACATTGATATGTCTCTCCCTCTCTTTCTCCTTCTCTCCTCTCTCTCTAAAAGTAAATAAATAAAATTTTAAAATAAATAAATACCATTCCTTATTGGAGGAACCAGGGCTCCTTGAAGCAATGGTCAAGGGCTGGAGGAGGAAAACTGGTACAAGGTGAACTTGGATTATTTTATTGTACCAGAAAGTATAAAGAATAAAGGGGACATGTCCAAAGGACACAGAAGGCAGCTTGAAGGGGCTTCCACTGGCCAAATCTGAGACAATTTGGGCACCAAGTATGTTCTCATGGAATTAAACTAGAAATCAGTAACAGAAAGATCACTGGAAAAATCCCCAAATATATGGAGATTAATCAAACTTCCAAATAACACATGGGTCAAAGAAGTCTTAAGAAGAGCTTTTAAATATCTGAACTTAATAAAAATGAAAATACAACTTAGAAAAATCTTTGCGACTCAACAAAAGCAGTGCTTAAAGGGAAATTTTACAGCAATAGATGCATAAAGAAGGAACTAAAAATCAGTAATCTAAGCTTCTCCTATAGGAAAGTATACACAAAAGGAGTAATTTAATCCTAAAGAAAGCAGAAGGAAAATCATAAAAATTGAAAAGAATCAACAAAATTGAAAACAAAAATATAAAGAAAAATTAATAAAACGAAAAGCTGTTTTTTTGAAAAAATCAATTAAATTGATAAACCTCTATTTAGGCTAATGTAAAAAATTGGAGAGGAGCTCCAATTGCTAATATCAGAAATTATGGCCCGAGGGAGTCATCATCACTAATAGTAAAAGGATAATAAAGAAACATTATGAATGGCCCAGGCTGAGTAGCTCAGTTGGTTAAAGCATTGTCCCCATAATGCCAATGCTGTGGG
>VMDR010022381.1:0-16249 GCA_007922815.1 Macrotus californicus
GAGACATTTGTTTTATCCCTCTGCATAAAGGCCTCAGTATGGCAGTGGTGAAGGAATGTTGCAGGTGTAATTAAATTCAGAAATCAGCTGACTTTCACTTAATCATAAGGATGATGGACTTCACCTATTCAGATGAGCCCTTAAGAGATACTCCCACTGGCCTTCAAAGGAGCAAACTGCTGGATTATGTGGGTGACCATGTGGCTGGGACCCAACAGCAGCCTCTAGGAGCCGAAAATAGTCCCAACAGTCAACAGCAAAACAAGGATCTCAGTCCTATAACTGAAAGGAACAGACTCTGCCAACTTAAATGAGCCTTAAGGAAGACCTTGAGCTCCAGATGAAAATGTAGCCATCAAGGTGTCAGCCATGTGAGACCTTGACCAAAAACCCAGCTACTTTATACCCTGACTTTGACCTCCAGAAACTGTGAGATAATGAACAGGATTTGTTTTAAGTCACTAAGACTGAGGTTACTTGCTGTGCAGCAATAGAAAATAAATATGCCACCACAACGGCCTTCTTGGGGTAGTAATTTTCCTAGTAAACCCGTTGTTTGTTTTTTCCTCCCTTCATCGAAGTTACTGCTTAAAAGGGGAGAGAACAAAAAGATCAAGTTGAGTTGGCAATGCTGGGCAGAAGGCCCAGGAGGTTCTCTCTCTACATTGTTGACTCCCCACCCACAGGACCTGTAACGTAGAATTCTTAAATTTGTGGTGCCCAGAAGTTTAAGTTAGAACCTGCTATAGACTTTAATTTGCTCAGGAAGAGCTAAGACTACTAACAGCAAATGCAACAGGACTGCTGTGTCTTCACAACCTCTGTCTTTAGGCTGAAGAAATACAAAGCCTCCCTGAACCTGAACACAGCCACGACACGTGTCCCTTGGGAGATAACGAGAACTTTTAAAAGCCCGCATTCTGACTCTACTTCTGAGAACAGTTATTTAAATATAATTGGTTTTAATAGCACTCCTCTTCTGCTTGCATTGCTTCCAGAGGGGAAAAGAAGAGCTTTTTCTATTTCCTCACACAAACTAATGGGCAATGCTTCAATGCTTTGCAAAGAAAAACCAAGCTCAGAAACCAGAGAAATCCATCCTGTACCTGGTATCTTCACTGGCCTTGACTGAATAACTTTCTCCTCATATTTTAAGCTTCAGAGTAGAGATTCATATACTTTCAGGGAGGATCAATTTATGTTTTTGATGTCCTGATATCAAAGTAGCATCATGTTTTATCAGGAAGTATTCATACATGTATTATCTTGCATTTGATGATGCAAAAGTTTATTTGTTTTAAAGCAACACAAAGTTATCAGTCCTACATAAGGAATGGGGAAACTCAGAAAGATTAAATGATGTGTTTCAAAGCTGAGATGAAATCTCAAGAATCTATAATTTGGGGAATTTGCCTGTTCACTGCAGTGCAGATGTCTTTCTTGTATATACAGGTTGTGCTGATTGAAATCATCATGATCATCTTTGTGAACATTCGCTGGGTGCTCACTATGGGCCAGGCACTGTGGTACCTAGCCCTGTACCATGAATGCATAATTGAATTTCTAAGCTCTTAGGGCCCAGTTTCAAATGCATTGTTCCCTTTATTTCAAATGCATCTGCCACACATTGTCCTTGTTCTGCCAAACCCTGTTTATAGGTTCCAGATGCAATGAATCATCTACCGACTTGAGTGACATTAGAGGTAAACACCAAGGTTCAAATGTAGAGATAATTGAATAACACCAACTACCAGTAACAGCAGTCCAGGCAAAGGAGGAAATAGCCCCAGAGATCTCAGATAGGGCAGTCTGATGGAAACCCTCCATCCTCCGGATCAAAACCACATGCCGTTTGACATGATGGAAAGTAAGTGTTTTGTTTTTCCAAATTTTCATATACTGGTTATTAGTATGGGTAGGGGTGACAAGCAGGTGGTGATATAATTTAAATATTCCCATGATTTTTTTAAAAATCCAAAAATCAATTGCCATTTACTTAGTATATCAAAGCAGTATGTTTTAAGCTGTTCCTAAAATATGTATATATCTAATTTATTGCTTTGCTGATAAATAAGATTTATAGAAAATATGCATTTGCTTTTCTAATAAACTCTTCTTCAGAGAAAATCCCATAAAGCAAAAATTTTCCAAAGCCCTTCCAAAAATTCATAAAGCTCAATATAATTTCCAGATACCAAAATGTACTTTAATCATTTGCTTTGCAGTCACCTGGAATTCATTGTATAAAATGCACACATTGTATAAACATATGTATATAACATATACATGTAGTTTATACAAACACTTGAAAAACTGTCCATATCATACGTCTTTAAAGGCAGAAAACTCTAAACCTTTGGCAAATACTAAAGAATCCACAGGCATAGTTATCACCCAAGAGGCTCCAAGTTTGGCAACATAAAAGTAAAAGCCAGAAAGACTCCTATGAGACCAGCCTTAAAGCAACAGTAATCAGCTATATAGGATCTCAAGGCTGGATTGATTCAGTAAGCAATAGTGGAGACTTATCAGAGGACACACCACCTGTCAGAATACAAGCAAAATGCCGTTCTGCCGATTTCTCCCAACATCAAGGAATTATTCCTCTCCTGGAGGTCAGTTCCTCAACTTGCTGAGGAACTATTTTTCATGTTGACTGTGTTTTGCCTTAAAAAAAAAAATAGAAACTTCTTTTTCCATTTTTCCAGTGGGAACAAGCATAGTTTCCAATAAGTCCCTCTACTACTTCGGGGTTAATGAGAGCTTAGATACCTGTCCCAATATCTCATTTCACAAGCGTGAATCTGAGTGACCGCTAAAGATTACTTACTATGCATTCTGGGAGGTACGGACCATGTCAGTGGATCCAATGAAAAAGCTGTCAAGCTTACGGTGCAGCTTTCTAGGAGGCCCCTTTCTTAAACTTGGCACTTTCCTGGCATTCCCTTCTCCAGATGAAGTTTCCCTTCCCTAAGAAGTTTTTGGTTGTGTTTTAGAAAATGAAGGGAAAAATCACTTTGTCTATCAATCAGGTGAAGAAGAAACCACTTTTTTCTTACTCCTCCCTTTTCCCATTATATTCAGCAAATGAGGGTAGAAGTGCAGTTTTTAATCTGCGAGTCTTTAAGTTTCTCATGTGGGTAGACCAAAGCAAACCTAAACTCTCTTTAGTTTAAAGCATTTTTAAGCATCTTTGGAACATATTGAAAACATTTAAAGACAACGTAGTGGGCATCCACAATCGACACCTTGCCTGGTTCTGTACGCGACCAAGATGATTAAGAAGGTACCCAAAGCATGTTTACAGGACAGGTGGCAAAAGCAGAAACTAAATGAAACTTAGTTACATTCTGCAGAGTCAGCAAGAGATTTGGATTTTAAAGATAGAATTTAGGCCAACATAATTTATATAGAAATATTTCTTTGTTTTTACATAGAGGAAATCTTTATGACATTGGATTTGGCAATGATTTTTTGGACATGGCACTAAAAGCATAGAAAAAAAGGAAAAAATAGATAAATTAGACTTCATCAAACTAAAAACTTTTGTGTATCAAAAGACACTGTCAATAGAGTGAAAAGGGCACCCATAAAATGAAAGAAAACATTTTCAAATCATTTATCTGATAAGGGATTAATATCCAGAATATATAAAGTACTCCTACAATTCAAAAACAACAACAAAAACTTGTTAAAAATGGGCAAAGGACTGGAATACATAAACATTTCTCCAAAGAAGGCCTACAAATGCTAACGGACATGTGAAAAGATATTCAACCTTACTAATTATCAGGAAAATGAAAGTCAAAACCACAATGAGATAGTACTTCACACTCATTAAGATGACTATTATGTTTTAAAAAACAGACTATGACAAGTGTTGGTGGGAATGTGGAGAAATTGGAACCCTTGTGCATTGCTGGTAGGAATACAAAATGGCGCAGCCACTTTGGAAACAGTACAGCGGCTCTTCACAAAATTAAACATATAATTACCATATGTTCCAATGATTCCATTTCTGGATATATACTCCAAAAACTGAAAGCAGGGCCTCTCAAACAGATGTTTGTGCACACATGTTCGTAGCAGCATTATTGACAATAGCCAAGCGGAAGCAGCTCAAGCATCCATCACAGATGAATGGACAAAATGTGGTATATCCATACAATGAAATACCGCTCCGCCTTAAAGGGGAAGGCAATTCTGACATGGATGAACCAAAAGACATTAGGCTAAGAGATTTAAATCAGTAATAAGATGGCAAACATTGTTTCGTTCCACTTGGATGAGGTACCTAGATGGTCAAATTCATAGAAAGAGAAAGTAGAATGATGCTTTCCAGGGGCTGGGGGTAGGAGAATGGGGAGTTGGCATTTAATGGGTACAAAGTTTCAGCATGAGACAATGAAAATGTTCTAAAGACAGTGGTCAATACACAATGCAAATGTATTTAATGCCACTGTACCATATAATTAAATAGAGTTAAAATGGTCAATTTTATGTTATGCACACTTTATCACAATTTAAAAGTTGGAAAACAAAAATGTTTCTTTGTCTTTACTTAAATCACTGACTTTGTTGGGTTCTTAGCCCTCTAGACTGAACTAGCAGGGAAAACAGTAAACTCACCCCACTGGTTCAACACTTCTAGAGTCTCGTTTGGAATTGAGGAATTTTAGAGCATCCAGTCTTGTTTCTCCAGTAGAAGCACTGGAGCCCCAAGAGGCTAAATGGATTCTTCAAGGTCCTACCACTAGACAAAGAAAGGAAAGCCTAAAAAGAAGACAACCCTTTACATCTATACTCACCTTGTTACTCTATGGAGTGTGGATTTGTCCACTTGGCTTCTGTGAGCACATGTGTGCGTCTCTATTCACATCTCTGTTCACCTCTCCACTCTATTCGCCTGTTCCTCATACGACATCAGGCAGAAATCACCTGTAGTTCCCCAGACACTCTGCTATTTCACATCTCCATGCCTGCATTCACGGAAGTTATCTCGATCACCTCCATCTAAGAGACCTTTCAACCCCATTCTATCAGGCAAAGGCTTGCTCAGTCTTCAAAAGTCAAGTCATCTCCCTTTCTCTGTGAAGCCTTGGTTAGTGTCCCCTCACCCTAAGGCACAACTAGCTGTCCCCTCCCTTCCCTTTTCTGCTTCCACTGGGTTTTCATTATGTTTTGTATCTCTCCACTTCCACCTCACCTAAACTAAATGAGAGAAGATTCAAGAGAATAAACAGAAGAGCTTAATGGAAAAGGCCTTGGCACTTGATTCACACCTTGGAAGTCTAAAGACAAGAGACTGTGTCTGGAGCTGCCCCTGCCCAGCAGCAGAGGAAAATAGGGCAGGGTTTGGAAGCAAGCTACATGTCACTGCTGGAGAAACAAAGGTGAGTGTGAGTTCCCTCGAAGGGAACAAATTTGGGGTGATATAAAAGAATTTTTCTTTCCCTGGCCAGATAGCTCAGTTGGTCGGAGTGTCGTCTCATATGCCAAAAGGTTGCGGGTTCAGTTTCTGGTCAGAGCACGTACCTAGGTTTCAGATTTCATCTCTGGTCAGGAAACATACGGGAAGCAACCAATCAATGTTTCTCTCTCACACTGATCTCTCTCTCTCTCTCTCTCTCTTTCTCTCTCTCGATCTCTCTCTCTCTCTCTCTCTCCCCCCTTCCCCTGCCCCTTCCTCTCCCCCTAAAATCAGTAAACATAACCTCAGGTGAGGATTAAAAAAAGAAATTTTTCTCAAGAGGCAGACTGGGCTATTGGGAGAGAACAAATCCCCCCACACACACCAAAAAAGCAATGGACCAGCCAGTTCAGAGACAATTGTAGGCCGAAGACCTCAGCAGGAGAATTTCTGATGAACCCACAGAAAGGCATATGAGAAAGCCGATTGCACATCTCCCACCCAGAGTACACTTGTTACCTTGTTGCTAAACCTGCCACATATAATGGGTCCTTTTATCCCAACCCTCCCTCCCACAGGCCAACTCCTAGAGGGGAAAGGGATACAGAGAAGAGAGAAATAACCATTCCCACCACAGGCTTCTGAGCTATCTGGGGGTGAGGGTGTCTTTAAAAATTGAGTAAAAGTTTGAGACTCTGAAATCACTTTGGACTGAAGTGGAGTTAGGTGATTATTAGAGCCCATCAAGACTAACACATTCAAAAGCAGCTTATAAGGACTTATAAGTAGTCCTTATGTAGTAGGAAGTTACAGCAGGACATGGCCAGGGACATTTCAGTGCTGAGGGGCTGTCCAAGCTAAGAAGCTTGAGGGAAGGATAGACCAGAGGGGAGGAACTTGAAACAGTCAATGGGGTTACCCTTTCAACAAGCAGGGCTATGAAGGGAAGAGAGAGCTCAGTCATTTTGTAAAGGGAGCCACAAGATCAAAGCAAGATTAGGGGAGGTGTGGAGTTCTTTGTTTAAGATTATGCAGTTTATATCCTGAGGAAGATGAGCTAATGGAACAAGAGAGATAGAAAAGTAAGAAAAGAGAGAGGGTCATTGATGGCATAAGTGCTTTGGAGGTAGGAGAGGGGCAATCTAGAACACACGGGCAGGGATCAGCATCCTCGCTGTTCATCCCACAGACACTGGCAGGCAGGCCCCAAGCTTCCTTAGCCTTTCTCATCTGCATATTCTTCCTGGGTACTGTCACCACCTGCCTTGGCCTCCATCACCATCTATCCTATAACAATACTCATATATGTGTCTCAAACCCTGGACTCCCTCCTCAACTCTTAATAGCTGCAGATCTCCATTTGCATGCTACATGGAGCACTCAGCATATATGAAACTGCGTTCATTATTTTCCCCTTCTCACAAACTTACTCGCCATCCATACCTGAAATATTACTTAATGACACCGCTATCCACCAAGTTTGCAGAGTTACCAAAAATATTATCACGTACGGTCCTCCTGCCCTTCACCACCCCTAACGGCCAACAGGTCACTAAATCATATCCATTCACCTCACAGATGCCTCTAAGTTCATTTTCTCTTCTCTGTGTGTGGGGCTACAGGAGGTGTCCATCTCTCACTTGGCTCTTCCAGACAACAGGCTCCAAAAGGGCAGAGAGCAGGTCTATTCGTAACCTAGACTTCAGCACAATACTTGAACAGCAGGTTTTCAATGACTGCTTACTGAATGAATAGATGAATGAATGGATGGATTAATTATTAATTAATTAAAGTTAAACGAATGGCCACTAACTGCAATAGCCTATCTGGTCTCTCTCCTTCCCCTCTGCCCCAGCCCCACACACACACACACCTGGCCTGCCCCCCTCACACACTTAGAATACACAGGTATGGAACTTAGAAGAGAGCTGAGTCCCAGTGCCTAGAGAACAAATTCCAAATTCAGGTGAGTTCATACCCCAGCCCCATAATTTATCTCCCCAGCCTCATCTCCTGCTCCTTTCCATTCCCCCACTATAATGGGCACTGTCCTCAAACTATACCAGAAGCCACACTGTCTCCTACACATAGCATGGCCATACCTGTGCATATCCCCATTTTCTCCTGGCAGTTCAGGGACTACATCATAATCTCCTGTGGGTTACAAGTCACTAGCCCAGTCCGTGGCATATAGTGGGCACTTACAAGTTAATTACACCAAATTAATGATCAAACCAGCTACATGGAACAGGCAGCCAACAAACAGTGGATTACAGTGACACCATAAAGTTTTTTCTTGCCTGAAATTCTAACAATTTCTTTGTCCCTGTTAAGACTCTGTAGTGTTTCTGAAAAGATTGCAGAATACGTGAATATTTATCAAGGCACAACTCCCACTGCTGGCATTGTGCCTGCCCCCGAGTGCCTCCACTCCTACTTTAATAAATGGATAGCTCTTATTTGTAATTTGCAGCTTCTGTTCGCATACAAATGATTAACATGCTAGAGTCCATAAAACTGATTTTTCTCCTAAGTTAAATATTTCACCTACAATCTTGTGAGTGTATCAGTTAGTGAAGTTTTATTATATTCAACCAACAAACACTCACTGAGGCAGGTACTACACTAGGCCCTGAGGATAAAATGATAAATAGCACAATTCCTTGCTCACAGGAAGCTTACCGTCTACAAGAAACCACCACACAAGCCAGCACTGACGATGCCACACACAGCTTGTTTCTTTTGTAGAAGGGCAAATTCTAGATGTTGGCAAGAGAAGGCAGAGAAGATAAAAGCTAAAAGTATTCTTAGGAATACTTCCCAGGTTACAATTCTACCTGCAGAAATATAAAGCACATGGCTTTTAAGAAGCAATCATGCAAACTTTTAACACTCTGAACAACGCAACCCACTCAACATGATCCCACATGATTAAAGCCTTATCTGTGAGCCCAACTATCACTGAAACCTACAAACAATACCTGAGCACGCATCCATTTAGAGACCGTAATGAGATTCCTTTTAACTTCAAGATGGTGAGCAGTTTACAATTAATGACTTTTGTTTAGCATAGCAGTATTGACCCAAATCAGTCAACTTCTTTAAAAATCAAACCAACCATTAAGTGGGAAAAAGTAAAATTCCCTTATTTCAGTGAAAAATGGAGAAAAGCCACAAGACCCATAAACCTCCGCTGGGGACCCAGGCTTGCCCCCATGAGGGAATGGCCATGAATCCTCAGAAGTAACCCCCGATAGCCGCTCACCCAAAATACTCTTCCTGCTGCAATCCACCTCTACGGTGACTGAAGCCACACAAAAATTTCAGTGCAGCCCAAGTTCAAGTTCCTCAGGAAAATGGTGGCCACAGAGCCCAGTAAGAGAGGCTCTGAGATATCCACACCCGGACCCCCTCTGAGGCATTTGCCCTGGTTCTTTCAGACTCTCGCACACATACTGAAATCCGGGGCATGCTTACTTGGTGCTGGGGGAGCCTTTGCCAGATTCAGGAGGGCAGTACAGTCAAGTGTGCTGCTAGCAAAACCCAAAGTCAAAAGGGAGGCCAAGCGGATGTTGAATTTGTAAGTGGTAGCTCAGTTATTAATTAGTTTGT
This sequence comes from Macrotus californicus, assembly GCA_007922815.1. Lineage (NCBI taxonomy): Eukaryota > Metazoa > Chordata > Mammalia > Chiroptera > Phyllostomidae > Macrotus > Macrotus californicus. The sequence goes on from VMDR010022381.1 coordinate 9,023, forward strand.
CATAGAACTTCACACCTCAGTGAAATTCAGACTTACAAAAATGTGTGTTTTCATTTAATTTTCCAGGTAACCACAGCAGTGAAGACCAGCCAGACTACCAATAATCGGGGTGCTTGCTTGTATTAATACTCTGATTTGAAACATCCTCATTGTGGAAACAGAACTTCCTTTTACATTTGTACTCAGACGAGGCTGAGAGCAGCATCTGAACACATAATCATGTCACGGTGTGTTTCTCTCGCTCAGAAGCTGAACCTGCTGCCTCCACACCTTCACAGACTCCTCCAGGCCCGCTTCAAACAGACAAAACGCTCCTCCTAAAACTCAAAGAGGCATCGCAACACCTTTATAATAGGCCTGTTTCCCAAGGCAGGGATAAAAGGACAAGGCAAATTAAGGGAAATGCTGAGTATAAACCTGAAACCTACTGTCAATAAAACCAAAAACAAACTCGGAGCGGAGGTGAGGAAAGCAGGGGAAGGAAAAGCAATGTTAAATGGTCATCTTTCTTCTCATTTTATTTGAGGAAGTTAAGTTTGCACAGCTCCTTACAAGCTGTCTTTGGCTAAAATCACTATTAACGAGCTCTGACATTTGAAATTTAACTGAGCACGAGCTAACAGCTTCCAGCACTGCACCACCCATGAAGGCAACTGGAAATATTTTGCTAGGGCCTTACAGTGTGTTTATTGAAAAGGCACAGCTTTCAAGAGAAAGTGTTTATAGCGACCACTTTACCTGCTATCCCTGCCCTGTGACGTCTGTTTGGTTTCAAGGTTTGGGGGGTCCTCTTTAACTCCTTCTAGTCACTGCTCTAATTGTTTTCAAGTCTGGCAGAAAAAATGTTAATAAAGTTCTTTGCTCTGCAGCAAACTGAGCTATGAGGATAGATTTGAAAACTTTGAGTTATGACAAAGGAGCAGGTCACAAAGAAAAAGAAATAAGCTTATTCAGCTCATTAGAGAGGCAAGATGAAAATATTTATTTTGGGAGGCAATGCCACTAAAATTATCCTTTTCCAAATGAGAACACAGTGGATAGATCAATGAGGCTAGGAAAATGGCATGTCTTAGCTAAAATTCCGGTTCATTGAATGGGAGTGAATCCATCATTAACCAAGTAGATTCCCCACGAGAAAGGCCTAGAAGCAAGTTACTGACTTTACTCCTTACCAAGGAAGGCTTTATGCACACTGACTTGTTTAAGAAAGGAATGCAATGAAAGAGGGAGTGAGCTGGAAAGGAAAGGGGACTCCCACGTACCCTGTTCACACACAGTTTGCTTGTTGTCAGTCCCCACTTCCATGATATATTAAACCAAAGTGAGAGCATCATTCCAAACCTCATGCCATTGAACAATGGGAGCATCATTCTGAACCCTGGTCCTATGAACAATGTTCTGAGATCGGTGATCCTGCACAGATTCTTGATGTAAAACATGCCTGGATGCCAATATCATTATGAAATTCAGAGCTACCATCTTTCCCTGAAGCCAATATTGTGCTGGAAAACTGAGGGGTATCCTTTGTCTGAGGCACCCCTGGACTGAGTAAAAGTAAAACGAGAAATTGTAACCTCATCAGGAGTGCCTTTGAGGGATGCAGACAAAAGCTCAGTTACAAAGGAGAAGTTCAGAATCTCTGAACCAGAAATCACCTATAATTCCAAGGTCTTATTTACCAAACAAAGGTTACCCCCCACCTTAAGACACAAAAAAGAGAATGTTCAAGGATGACATAAAATCATGAGGACACTTCAGAGGTTACAACCACCAAAGTAAGGAGGCAGAGGTAGGCTCTTTATCCAAAGATATTTTTGCTATTACTACGTATTTTTTCCATAGAAATGCCAAATACTGATGGATTATAATTTCATTTAAAATATCAAATATGTTCCCTTATTCTTACATGTCACATAATTACTTAATTAGTTCTAAAAGTGATACAATAGACAGTATTTAAAAAACAATTTAGAGTAGTCTTTAATGAATCAAAGGGTACTTTTGATAGTTATGATGCAGGTCACAGGAAGAATTTATTTGTCATCTTAGCATAGTTCCAGTTATAAAAGTGGGAGAGAGAATTAAAAACTTAATGATAAACAGGCATAATTCTGTTTGGGGAATCTGTGTAGCTATAATTATTATCTTGTGTCTTGAGTTTAAAAAATAAAACAGAAATGTAAGGGATATATAGCGTGGGCTCCAGTCTTACAGGAACACTATCTTAGATCTTGTTGGTGGAGAATTACGGGGCTGAGGTCTCACAATCATGAGATGACTCAGTCATGACGATGACTCATGGGAAATGGGGTGGGGGAGGGGAGCATGTCGCATTGTCCACTCACTAAAACCTCACACACTTACTTCCTCAGGAAGTATGCATCAAGGCTTTCCTCAGAATTTTTTTACTCTGATTTTTTATATGTATCTATTAACATTCTGCTGTCTTACCAGTTGGTAAAGAAGAGAATAGAAGGGTTGATTAGAAGGACACAGAGGCTGCTGACAGCAACCAGATATGAGACCTTCAGTCTGACAGTGAAGGAAGGGACGGAACATACCGACACACCCATGGGCCACTTAGTGAGGAGCACACACCTTCCCACAATTTCAGTACTACCTGGGGTAGAGGCATTATTTTTAAAAAGCAAAATTGCTGGAGTCTGTGCTAATGATTCCGAAGCATCAAGGAGACATTTGATTCTACTGCCTATACTCAGGCAAAAAAGCAGAAAAGCTTTTGCTCTCTTTTAAAAGGTAATATCCAATATAAACATGGCTTGGTATTGCAAAGAAAAAATTTTGGTTGTTCAAAAATTAATTCTTACATTATTCCTCATTCCACATGGAAAACAGAAGTGTAGGGACCTTGGTACAGGGATAAAATTTGGAAATGTCATTTATTCAACAAATAGTGCTTCAGTACCTACAAAACACCAGGCACAGGGCTGGGTTCTTGGATCACCTCCCAGGGGCTCACAGTCTAGCAGGACACAACCAAAAACAGCAGGTACAGGGCAGAGTGGTGAGGACACACATGGGGGCACCGCGATAGGGCAGCAGCCCGCAGCTCACAAAGGCTGGGACAATGCACATGCCGGCCACAGTCTTACAACCAATTGTGTCCTCACTCAGATTCCCCTATCTGGTAGCACCTTAAATTGATCTGAATTTCAGAAATATCAAAATGAAAACCAAAAAAATTACATTACTTACAGGGCTGAAGGCACGGGGCTCGGAGGAATAACAGTAATGGTACCACTGAGTGAGTGTCTAACAGACACCAGGCACTGCACTAAGACCTTCACTTTCATAACCCTCTTCAAACTGTACAACAGCCTGCTAAGGAATCCATCTTACCGGTCCTAGTTACATATGAGAAAACTGAGGCGTGCGGAGGCAGAGTAATGTGCCCAAGGACAAAAAGTTGGACAAAAACCAGGACTTTAGAGCTTGTTTTTCAGATAGTAGGAGTCCATGCCTTACAAAGCAACTGAGAACAATATAAAACATGTCTCAGTAGTGGTCAAGTTTCCAGAAACCTGAAATTATGAGACAAATAGAGCCCCAGAAACAGAAGGATCTCAATTAGACTGAATCACCGACCAAAAGTTGTACCCATTAAGTTTTCTCCTCTCATGGGAGAGTTCTTTTTCTTCAGACCTTTAAAAAAAAATGAACTTTCATTAGCTCTGATTCTGTGGAAGATCCTCGGGTCCCCAAATTATAGGAATTGTTTTATTTTACCAGTTGAAGAAATAGGCTTTATACTCACTAAAGTCTCAAGTTCACCTCTCTCACTCACTATGTGACCTTGATACTCACCTACTTTCCTTAAAGTTCAGTTCCTCATTCATAAAGAGGAGATTTTTCAAGGGCCGTTACAATGAGTTAACTAACCTATGTGAAGACTAACTCAGTGCCTGACAAATAATAGGTGCTTAATAAGTTTCACTGCCCACTCCTTGCCTTTCTCATAGTTTTCATTAAAGAAAAACAAGCAAAAGATACAGTTCTTAGATTCAGTTGCTGCATCACCATTTATGGCAAAAAATAAATAAAAATAATTAAAGCAAAACCAGCTTTCTTGGTTAATGAAGTATTCTATCTCTTGATTTTTGAGTGTAGGCTTCACAGTCTTACATAGATGAATGAACTATATATACTTAATACCTCTGCAAGTTTTGTTATCTGTAATTTATACCTCAATAAAAGAGACAGATTCTGGACAAAATAAACTTTAATTTTAAAAGTAGTATATCAAATATTAATTTTATGAGCAAACCAAATTATACAGCATATATTTTATGTAGCCGTACTAGAAATTATTAAAAGCAGAAAAATACACACCATTTTTCATCTAGCCCTATAATTTCATTTCTTCACCCTGCCCACACTTTAAACAATTCAGTGGAAATTTCCAGGAGCCAGCGTTTCATCCCTCTACTCTGCAAGCATTTGTCTGCGTTACAGCCAACCAGCACCACCACACTCCACTGGCATCTACACTGGTGTAAAAACTGTGAGAGGTGAACAGCGCTGTTTAAAAGCACTATTAAAAGTTTAAAAGTTTAATATAAAAGCTTTTACATTAAAAGTTTAGTACTTTCAGAGACTTTTCACATCTGTAGATTCACTTAAGTCTCAAAAACACTGCAGGAAGATATTGTGAAACACGACTGCCATCATATGCATGAGGGAAATTATGGTTCTGAGAAATTAAGCCATAGACACAGGGCCACTTAGCAAGATGGTGTTGGCAGGGACTAGAACCCAAGTCTTCCAGCCTCATGGCTCATGCTCTTTCCATTACTCAGAACCTGTGACAGAGGAAGGAATGGTAAAGCAAGTCCTTCAACTTGCGCTGACTAAAGACAGCCCTGCACTGGGCTGGCCAGTGAGAAGGCCAGTGAATCACATTGCTAAACCCCTCTGGCCTTAGCAGTGTGCGGACTCTGCCTGAAATACACTTCTCTACTCTCCCCGGAGTTCCTTCTGGAGACCAGCATTTTTTATATACAACACGATTCTTCTCAAGGAAAGCATTAATGCCATGGATCCACTCCAGCCTTCAGGGCCCTTGTCCGGAACCACTGTTTCACTTCCTACAAACACTCGATGCAGAAAACACTAGATTTTTCCAGGTCATTTAAAAAGAAAAAAATATTCACACTAATTAAAGCCATGTTTTTTTAGACAAAAAATCCCTAAGTTTTTCCTTCTTTTCTTTTTTCCTTGTAAAACTTGTTTGAAGGCTAAACAGAGCCATTTTGAGTTATTATCATGAAATAGAGTTCTGTTGGTGCAGCAATACTGAACAAAAGCAATTTTATTCCTGCCTTTCCAAAACTACATATAGGTGCTTGTGAAAATCACTAGGCATTTGGGCACACACACACACACACACTTGGGGAGAAAAACAGGAGAGTTATTACAGAATTGAATTCACATATCCACCAAAACTAAATTAATAACACATTACAAAGGCACATTTTTCCAATATCTTGATAAATTTTGCTTTGTTTTGTGTCTTTCACCCTTGAATTATCATTATTTACAGACAGACTGGGAGTGCTAATTAAGACCTGTAATTTCACCTCTTCTACAGACTGTTTTGTTTTTTTTTTTAAAGTCTCAGCAATTCCAATCAAACCATTAAAAAAGTTCAAGGAAATAACAAAGAATCTATAGCTAGATTCCCTAGCATAGCGCATGGTCTATCCTAATTTAAAAGAAAAGGAGAGAGAGATAATAAAGGAAGAAGAGTAGGAAGAAGAAATAAGAAGAGAGAGAGAGGGGGAAGGAAAGAGAGGAGAGAGGACAGACAAAAGGGACACAGCAATCTTACTTATCCCATCCGTGCACCTAGCAGCTGCTTTTATTGTTATTTATTTATTTCCTCCCCTTTTCAGCTAGATCCTTTTTTTCTCATTTAGTCCGACAGAGATTGTCCTCCTGGAGTGACCTTTTATTCTTTCCTTTTCCTTCACCCCTCCGGGCTATTGCCCTCGTGCCAGTAACTAGATAACACACTCTATCAAAGATTTTTTTTAAAAAAATCATTGGGAAGGCACCAGGGCTGATAGTGGCATCAATCGTAGCCTGACACGGGCTGGGGTCAACCATTTATCTCTTGACATAGCCTGTGGTTACTGCCGCGGCCATCTTGACTCGCTACATCTTAACAACCTGGCGCAGATGTTGCCTCTCCCAGCACCGGTAATATCTGCTCCCGAGTCCTTTCCTGCCCGTGTTTGGCATATTTCTTTGTTTTGTTACAATGGACGTCTTTTCATACAAAATCAGGCTGCAGATAAGCAAAGCCCCTCATTTCTTTCAGAGCCCTTCAATATTCCAGGGCCAGGAATACAGCTACAGGCTGGGAAGAGTCTTGGTTTTCAAAATAAAATGGAGACATTTTGTTCCTTAGTAAAATACACCTGTGTCCTTGAAGTGATACTGAACTCACTTAGAGTTGCTCTAATGTCACTAGTTTTGAGATTTCATTGAAAGATTTCTTTTGATTAACTCAAATTTATTTGTCATACTGCTTCATCCATTCCCCATCTCAGCTTCTTCCCACCCCTGTCTTACCGTTCTTTATCATTTTTTGTAAGTTATTCAGCAGGCAATGTCATGGTTAAAGGAAAGTCCAACATAAGCCAGGCTGTATTTCAAAAACCCCAGCTCCCACACTGTTAGTCATGGGACTGTGGGCAAGTCTCTCTACCTTCAGACGTGTCCATTCACAGTGAAAAAATTCACTGTAATATGAAGCCAGTAGCATCTGCTCCCTAGTGCTGTGAAAATAATGCACACAAAATAGCTATGCGCCACATGCCTGTCACATAAAAATGGTCAGCTACTATTTATTACCTTACAGTTAATGAATAGTCAGTTGCTCAGGCATAAAATTTAATGAGATACCAAGCATGGCCCCACCCTTATGCAAAAACTTGCCTTCATTCTTAAAATTCCCATTCACATATTCCCCTTTCAAAGGTAACCCCTATAAATAGTCTTCAATTATAACCCTCTGTGTGATCTCCATTTCTATGATTCTGTTCCTGTTCTAGTTGTTTGCTTAGTTTGTTTTTGTTTTTGTTTTAGGTTCAGTTGTTAATAACTGTGACTTTGTTGTCATTTTACTGTTCCTATTTTTGATCTTCTTTTTCTTAGATAAGTCCCTTTAACATCTCATATAATAAGGGCTTGGTGATGATGAAC